>JANLBV010000072.1:20000-58445 GCA_029849275.1 Papilio elwesi
AACCTAACCTAACCTAACCTAACCTAACCTAACCTAACCTAACCTAACCTAACCTAACCTAACCTAACCTAACCTAACCTAACCTAACCTAACCTAACCTAACCTAACCTAACCTAACCTAACCTAACCTAACCTAACCTAACCTAACCTAACCTAACCTAACCTAACCTAACCTAACCTAACCTAACCTAACCTAACCTAACCTAACCTAACCTAACCTAACCTAACCTAACCTAACCTAACCTAACCTAACCTAACCTAACCTAACCTAACCTAACCTAACCTAACCTAACCTAACCTAACCTAACCTAACCTAACCTAACCTAACCTAACCTAACCTAACCTAACCTAACCTAACCTAACCTAACCTAACCTAACCTAACCTAACCTAACCTAACCTAACCTAACCTAACCTAACCTAACCTAACCTAACCTAACCTAACCTAACCTAACCTAACCTAACCTAACCTAACCTAACCTAACCTAACCTAACCTAACCTAACCTAACCTAACCTAACCTAACCTAACCTAACCTAACCTAACCTAACCTAACCTAACCTAACCTAACCTAACCTAACCTAACCTAACCTAACCTAACCTAACCTAACCTAACCTAACCTAACCTAACCTAACCTAACCTAACCTAACCTAACCTAACCTAACCTAACCTAACCTAACCTAACCTAACCTAACCTAACCTAACCTAACCTAACCTAACCTAACCTAACCTAACCTAACCTAACCTAACCTAACCTAACCTAACCTAACCTAACCTAACCTAACCTAACCTAACCTAACCTAACCTAACCTAACCTAACCTAACCTAACCTAACCTAACCTAACCTAACCTAACCTAACCTAACCTAACCTAACCTAACCTAACCTAACCTAACCTAACCTAACCTAACCTAACCTAACCTAACCTAACCTAACCTAACCTAACCTAACCTAACCTAACCTAACCTAACCTAACCTAACCTAACCTAACCTAACCTAACCTAACCTAACCTAACCTAACCTAACCTAACCTAACCTAACCTAACCTAACCTAACCTAACCTAACCTAACCTAACCTAACCTAACCTAACCTAACCTAACCTAACCTAACCTAACCTAACCTAACCTAACCTAACCTAACCTAACCTAACCTAACCTAACCTAACCTAACCTAACCTAACCTAACCTAACCTAACCTAACCTAACCTAACCTAACCTAACCTAACCTAACCTAACCTAACCTAACCTAACCTAACCTAACCTAACCTAACCTAACCTAACCTAACCTAACCTAACCTAACCTAACCTAACCTAACCTAACCTAACCTAACCTAACCTAACCTAACCTAACCTAACCTAACCTAACCTAACCTAACCTAACCTAACCTAACCTAACCTAACCTAACCTAACCTAACCTAACCTAACCTAACCTAACCTAACCTAACCTAACCTAACCTAACCTAACCTAACCTAACCTAACCTAACCTAACCTAACCTAACCTAACCTAACCTAACCTAACCTAACCTAACCTAACCTAACCTAACCTAACCTAACCTAACCTAACCTAACCTAACCTAACCTAACCTAACCTAACCTAACCTAACCTAACCTAACCTAACCTAACCTAACCTAACCTAACCTAACCTAACCTAACCTAACCTAACCTAACCTAACCTAACCTAACCTAACCTAACCTAACCTAACCTAACCTAACCTAACCTAACCTAACCTAACCTAACCTAACCTAACCTAACCTAACCTAACCTAACCTAACCTAACCTAACCTAACCTAACCTAACCTAACCTAACCTAACCTAACCTAACCTAACCTAACCTAACCTAACCTAACCTAACCTAACCTAACCTAACCTAACCTAACCTAACCTAACCTAACCTAACCTAACCTAACCTAACCTAACCTAACCTAACCTAACCTAACCTAACCTAACCTAACCTAACCTAACCTAACCTAACCTAACCTAACCTAACCTAACCTAACCTAACCTAACCTAACCTAACCTAACCTAACCTAACCTAACCTAACCTAACCTAACCTAACCTAACCTAACCTAACCTAACCTAACCTAACCTAACCTAACCTAACCTAACCTAACCTAACCTAACCTAACCTAACCTAACCTAACCTAACCTAACCTAACCTAACCTAACCTAACCTAACCTAACCTAACCTAACCTAACCTAACCTAACCTAACCTAACCTAACCTAACCTAACCTAACCTAACCTAACCTAACCTAACCTAACCTAACCTAACCTAACCTAACCTAACCTAACCTAACCTAACCTAACCTAACCTAACCTAACCTAACCTAACCTAACCTAACCTAACCTAACCTAACCTAACCTAACCTAACCTAACCTAACCTAACCTAACCTAACCTAACCTAACCTAACCTAACCTAACCTAACCTAACCTAACCTAACCTAACCTAACCTAACCTAACCTAACCTAACCTAACCTAACCTAACCTAACCTAACCTAACCTAACCTAACCTAACCTAACCTAACCTAACCTAACCTAACCTAACCTAACCTAACCTAACCTAACCTAACCTAACCTAACCTAACCTAACCTAACCTAACCTAACCTAACCTAACCTAACCTAACCTAACCTAACCTAACCTAACCTAACCTAACCTAACCTAACCTAACCTAACCTAACCTAACCTAACCTAACCTAACCTAACCTAACCTAACCTAACCTAACCTAACCTAACCTAACCTAACCTAACCTAACCTAACCTAACCTAACCTAACCTAACCTAACCTAACCTAACCTAACCTAACCTAACCTAACCTAACCTAACCTAACCTAACCTAACCTAACCTAACCTAACCTAACCTAACCTAACCTAACCTAACCTAACCTAACCTAACCTAACCTAACCTAACCTAACCTAACCTAACCTAACCTAACCTAACCTAACCTAACCTAACCTAACCTAACCTAACCTAACCTAACCTAACCTAACCTAACCTAACCTAACCTAACCTAACCTAACCTAACCTAACCTAACCTAACCTAACCTAACCTAACCTAACCTAACCTAACCTAACCTAACCTAACCTAACCTAACCTAACCTAACCTAACCTAACCTAACCTAACCTAACCTAACCTAACCTAACCTAACCTAACCTAACCTAACCTAACCTAACCTAACCTAACCTAACCTAACCTAACCTAACCTAACCTAACCTAACCTAACCTAACCTAACCTAACCTAACCTAACCTAACCTAACCTAACCTAACCTAACCTAACCTAACCTAACCTAACCTAACCTAACCTAACCTAACCTAACCTAACCTAACCTAACCTAACCTAACCTAACCTAACCTAACCTAACCTAACCTAACCTAACCTAACCTAACCTAACCTAACCTAACCTAACCTAACCTAACCTAACCTAACCTAACCTAACCTAACCTAACCTAACCTAACCTAACCTAACCTAACCTAACCTAACCTAACCTAACCTAACCTAACCTAACCTAACCTAACCTAACCTAACCTAACCTAACCTAACCTAACCTAACCTAACCTAACCTAACCTAACCTAACCTAACCTAACCTAACCTAACCTAACCTAACCTAACCTAACCTAACCTAACCTAACCTAACCTAACCTAACCTAACCTAACCTAACCTAACCTAACCTAACCTAACCTAACCTAACCTAACCTAACCTAACCTAACCTAACCTAACCTAACCTAACCTAACCTAACCTAACCTAACCTAACCTAACCTAACCTAACCTAACCTAACCTAACCTAACCTAACCTAACCTAACCTAACCTAACCTAACCTAACCTAACCTAACCTAACCTAACCTAACCTAACCTAACCTAACCTAACCTAACCTAACCTAACCTAACCTAACCTAACCTAACCTAACCTAACCTAACCTAACCTAACCTAACCTAACCTAACCTAACCTAACCTAACCTAACCTAACCTAACCTAACCTAACCTAACCTAACCTAACCTAACCTAACCTAACCTAACCTAACCTAACCTAACCTAACCTAACCTAACCTAACCTAACCTAACCTAACCTAACCTAACCTAACCTAACCTAACCTAACCTAACCTAACCTAACCTAACCTAACCTAACCTAACCTAACCTAACCTAACCTAACCTAACCTAACCTAACCTAACCTAACCTAACCTAACCTAACCTAACCTAACCTAACCTAACCTAACCTAACCTAACCTAACCTAACCTAACCTAACCTAACCTAACCTAACCTAACCTAACCTAACCTAACCTAACCTAACCTAACCTAACCTAACCTAACCTAACCTAACCTAACCTAACCTAACCTAACCTAACCTAACCTAACCTAACCTAACCTAACCTAACCTAACCCCCGGACGGACCGTGTTTACGCACCGCAAAGTCGCTCCGGGAGCAAACAACGCTTGCAACATAATAAAAAATCGGAAAAATCGGAAAAGTATCGCGAAAATCAAAGTGCAATATACCAAAAGAAGCGTTACAATTAGACGAACACAGTGGTGAAAAAATCGCAAAAATCGGTTGGTTAAATAAAAAGTTTGGACTATAAACGGCAAAAAATTTAACCTAAAAACATTCGAAAAATCACGCCGCCGGAAAACGATCGACGACATACCAAAAATTATACAGCAATAGATAGCTCTCGTCGAGACCCTGGACCTCGAGTTGTTTCCAGAATTTTTCCCGGCCGGGAAGTCCGAAAAAACCGGGAAGAAAAGAAACCGCGTGGCCACGAGGACCTGGATCCAAGGAACTTAGAAGCGCGTGACACATATCACCAGAAAGAGGATGACGAGCCTAGTCTAACGCCGGTTCCAGAAGGAAAATCCGGCTGCAGGGGACGAAAATATGAAAAGTGCAAAACAGTGAAAAAGTGAAAAAATTTCTAACAAACTTCAAAAAATCACAGTTCAAAAACTAAAGCGGCGAGACCCAGGTATCATTTGTTTAATAGATAGCCCCACTCAAAACGAACAAAAAGGTACCTCAACCAGATTTTTTGGACAAAAACTCGAAGCAGTATACGTAATGATAAAATTGTACAAAAATTAATGAAAAATTGTACAAATTTGTAAAAATTTTTAAAATTTTAAAAAATAAGAATAATTACTTTTAGCTATCTTTTTAAATTTTAAATAAGTAGACTAGGCTATTTATAAGGTTTATTGACCCCTCGTTAGAGTAATTATAAGTTTTATGACATATATTGGGCCTATTGGTTCAATATATATAGTTTAAGTTTAAAACAATAGCTATAAGTATTTTAATCAATTATTGACCGGGTTTATTGACCCCACTTTATTGTGTTTTAAACTGTGATATAGTATATAAGCAATTGACATATATCTAGTCTATTGACAGATATATTAGAAAATAAGTTTTAAAAAATTATACATTTAGAGCTAGCAAGCTAATGACAATAGGTCGGGTCTATTGACCAATTAAAATAGAAGTATAACCAGACAGAAATTGACTGTAAAACTACAAGTCAAATCTAAAAAACTTGACTTGTAATTTAAAAATTTACAAACTTTATTTTAAAATTTTATTATTTAACATTTTAATTTTATTTCTTTTTATTTAAAAAATATTTTTGACATTAAAATTAAAGTTAAGTTTAGCAATAAGACTTACACAATAAAATTATATTTAAAATCAGACGAGTTCCCCACGATGTTCGGTATCAGGACCCCGGTCAAGAAAGACGGAGCTCAGGACATTAGTAGAGACATGGAAAGGGACGAGGCTGGTAAATCACCAGCGGTAGATAAAAAGACACAAGTCCTGAGCGTCCGCAAGAGCGTGGGGGAGTGGGAGTCTGGATCGGACCCCACACATCAGACCCCCCCCAAGAAGGTAACCCCGGCTGAACGCAAGCGGCAGGTGACCGCCCTTGATATCCCAAAACAGGATGAAGCGGCTGGGCCCTCGGTAGGGGCAAAAACAAACGGCACCCTGGACCGCGTTCAGGTTGCGCGAGGCTGCTTGAACAAAGCAAAACTTCACCTGAACGGCTCGCGCAACCTGAAAACGGAGATAAAATCCGAGGTCACAGCCGCAATCGATAAACTATATGCCCTGGTTAAAGAACTGGACGCTGACCTCAGGAAAGAGAGAGGAAAGGGGAAGAGGGCACATGAGGGAGGGAGGAGGGAAGTGGAGACACAGGTGACTCAAACACCAGACTGCCCCACGACCACTGCCACCCCTCATGATGCCCTTCTAGGAAAGGAGTTGATAAAGAGGCTAGAGGAGCACTCCCTGCTGCTGGAGAAGAGCAGCAGGGAGATGGAGAGCCTGAGGTCGGCGATTCGGGAATCTAGCGAGCAGGGTACCTACGCAAGCGTGGTAGCTGGGGGGACAAAAAGGTCGCCGCAGAGTGGAGCGGCTACACACTCTGTGGCGATCTCGTCCACCAACGAAAATGACACCGGGGATCAGGTCCTAGAAAAAATAAGAAAAGTAGTAAACGCCACCGATCAAGGAATAAGAGTCGACAGAGTCAGAAAAATAAGAGACAGGAAAGTAATAGTAGGTTGCGGCACGGAGGGAGAGCTAGGCCGCGTTAAGGAGAGGCTAAAGATGGCCGCGAAAGATTTAAATGTGGAGGATGTAAGGAGCAAGGACCCTATGATTGTCCTGATGGACGTCTTGTCCTACAATACGGACGAGGAGATCATCAGGGCAATCAGGTCCCAGAACAAGGAGATAATGAAAGGCATAGAAAGTGAGGATGATAGGATGGATGTTAGGTTTCGCAGGCGGGCCAGGAATGAACATACGTCCCACATAGTACTCAGAGTTTCACCGCGGTTATGGAAGAGATGCACGGAAGTTGGGGCCTTACATGTGGACCTCCAGAGAGTTCGAGTGCGGGATCAGTCCCCCCTTGTGCAGTGCACACGATGCCTGGGGTACGGGCACACCAAGCGGCAGTGTAAGGAGTCCGAGGACTCCTGCTGCCACTGCGGTGGGCCGCACCTCGGGATAGTGTGCCCCGACCGGCAAGCCAGGAAACCACCGACCTGTCGCAACTGCGCTATTGCAAAGATCGACAGGAGGGATCACACGGCATTCAGCGAAGAATGCCCGGTTAGGAGGAAGTGGGAATCCCTGGCGAGGTCGTCAGTAGCATATTGCTAAGGGCACCCCAGGCGTACCAAGTTTCCCTCCTACCGGGCGGCCCCAGTATCGCGTCTTGCAGGCGAACCTGCAACGGTCCGAGCTCGCCACGGCGGAGCTCATCATGGAGGCGACCAAGCGCAAGCTTTCGTTCGCCTTAGTCCAGGAGCCCTACATTGGGAGCCGCGGTGAGATGAGGCAGCATCCAGGGACAAGGACAGTACAATGCGCCAGGAGCCAGCCCACCGATTCGGTGGTAAAGGCGGCCATTGTGCTGTTCGACGACACCATTACCATCACCCATCGCCCGGACCTAACCACTTGCAACATTGCTGTTGCAAAGTTGGGTACCGCGGCGTGGGAGGTGGGCGTGGTGTCCGTCTACCTGGAGCCAGATAAGCCCATCGAGCCCCTCCTGGACATGATGGGATCCGCTGTGGAGGGATTAGGCACTGTAGGCGTGGTACTGGGTGGTGACCTGAATGCGTGGAACACCTGGTGGGGCAGCCGGAAGGATAACAAGCGGGGGATTGTGGCAGCGGAAAAGCTCGACGAGCTCGGGTTGCATGTACTGAATGAGGGGTCTGAGCCCACATTCGAAGTCATCAGGGGCGGGAGTAGGTTCTCGAGCCGCGTGGATGTCACAGCCTGCACGGCCCAATTGCTCGGTAAAGTCGAAAACTGGCGCCTAGCGGAGGATGTGTCTAGTTCGGACCACAAGGCAATTCTGTTCGACCTAAACTTGGGTAAGCCGAAGGGCACCAGAATCGTCTCCTCTACCCGGAAGTACACCACCAAGAATGCAGACTGGGGCGAGTTTCGTAAGAAGCTCGCCCAGTTGTGGGAGAGAAAGGGAATGACAGCGAGAGGTTTTGAAAGAATATGCACGAAAGAGAGTTTGGAAGAGGAGGTTGGTGTATATGTGGAAACTGTGGTAGAGGCGTGCGAAGAAGCGCTGCCTAAGATGGGTAAGAGGAAGAGTCCAGGATTGCCTTGGTGGTCCGAAGAGCTTTCCGAACTTAAGACTGACGTCTTAAGGAAACGGAGGCGGATCTCCTGCGCGGCGCCAGTTCGCAGAGACTGGGTCGTGCAGCAATACATCGACGCGAGAGAACACTACAGGCTAGCGATGAAGAAGGCTCAGACCCAGAGCTGGAAGAGATTTTGCGAAAGGCAAGACCGTGAAAGTATGTGGGACGGAATATATAGGGTGATTCGTCGCACAGAGGTAAGGAAGGAGGATGTACAATTGGTGAAGGATGGAAGAGTTTTGGAAGGGGCAGAGTCAGCCAGGAGCCTTGCAGAAACCTTCTTCCCGGAGGATGATCCGGGGGAGGATGACGCGGACCATAAAGAAATAAGGAATAGAGCAGAAGCGGTGAATGAGGGGTCACATGATGATTCATGTGACCCGCCCTTTACGATGGAGGAACTGATGTGGTCCGCGTCCAGTTTCAATCCCAAGAAGGCTCCTGGTAGCGATGGCCTCACTGCCGATGTATGTTTGGCGGCGATCACCCTGAGACCGGAAATGTTCCTGGCCCTAGCCAATAAGTGCCTAGGCCTCTCCAGCTTCCCCAGGAGGTGGAAAGAGGCAGCAATCGTTGTCCTGCCCAAACCCGGGAAGGAGACCTACACGCAGCCCAAGTCTTATAGACCAATCGGCCTTCTTCCCATATTCGGGAAAATTCTCGAAAAGATGGCTATAAGACGCGTAAGGTGGCACACTGCACCGTCGATCAGCGGGCGCCAATACGGATTTATGCCGCAGCGCGGCACCGAAGACTCCCTCTATGACATGTTGACACACATAAGGAACAATATAAGAGCAAAGAAAATAACCGTGCTCGTGTCACTTGACATAGAGGGAGCCTTCGACAACGCGTGGTGGCCCGCGGTCCGGTGCAGGTTGGCCGAGACCCGCTGCCCCGTGAATCTGAGGCGCATGATCGATAGCTATTTTAGCGAGCGATCTGTGCGCCTCAGGTTCGCGGGAGCGGAGGTCACCAGAAGTGCCACCAAGGGCTGCGTGCAGGGCTCCATCGGGGGGCCAATCCTATGGAACTTGCTGCTAAATCCTCTCCTGGTGGAGCTGGATAGCGTGGGTGACCACTGCCAGGCTTTTGCCGACGATGTGGTTCTGATGTTCTCCGGGGACGACCCCGTAGACATTCAGGAGCGAGCCAATGCGGCCCTCGCTCGTGTTCAGAGGTGGGGAGTTCGTAATAAGCTTAGGTTCGCTCCTCATAAGAGCAAAGCTATGGTCCTCACAAAGAGGATCAAGTACGACTCCCCACGTCTGAGCATGGGCGGAAAGCCCATTGAGCTCGTCAAAGAAATTAAAATTCTGGGCTTGACGGTTGACGATGGGCTCACATTCAAGGCGCACATCGCCAATGTGTGCAAGAAAGCACAGGGGCTCCATCGTCAGCTGTCAAGAGCAGCCAGGGTCTCGTGGGGCCTTAACCCGGAGATCGTCAGAACCATATACGTGGCGGTGGTCGAGCCCATCATCCTATACGCGGCCAGCGCGTGGGCACCAGCGGCGGAACGGAAGGGGACTAGGGTGTTGTTGGACCGGGTGCAGCGGGGATTCGCACAAAAAATTGTTAGGGCGTATAGGACTGTGTCTCTGAACGCGGCCCTAGCACTCGCCGGGTTGCTTCCTCTGGACCTAAGGGTCCAAGAGGCGGCCCTTCTTTACCAGATAAAGAAGGGTCATACCCGGCAAGTGCTGGGGGACTTGGAATTGGAGAGGCCGGTCCTGTACGCCCGGACAATACACCCCGCGCACCTGGAGGGGCTGCAGTTCGGCAGCCTGGCGGACGGTGACGAAGAGGCCCAGCGAGCTGCCGTCGAGGTAAACATTTACACCGACGGCAGCAAAATTGACGGCAAAGTCGGCGCGGCGCTATCCGTATGGAATGGCGCCGCGGAGATATATTGCCGGAAATTAAAGCTGGGCCAATTCTGCATCGTATACCAGGCGGAACTGTTGGCCCTGCACGAGGCGGTGAAGTTCGCTTGTGCGGACTCGAGGCTGGGCTTTGGGATTCATTCCGATTCTAGATCGGCCCTTGAGGCAGTGACGAGCGTCGATTCCCTCCACCCACTCGCAGTGGATACAAGGAGAAGAATAATAGAGAGTAGAAAGAAAGGGAAGAATATAAGATTGAATTGGGTGAAAGCGCACGTGGGGGTGGAGGGGAACGAAAGAGCCGATAAACTTGCCAAGGAGGCAGCAATCGGAATGAAGACCAAGCCCAGCTACGAGAAATGCCCTGTTTCATTCGTCAAGCGACAGATCCGTTTGGACTCGCTTGACGAATGGAACAGGCGCTACAGGGAGGCGGACACCGCCTCAACGACCAAAGTCTTCTTCCCGGACGCCGTGGCTGCCTACCCCATCCTGCGAAAGACAGAAATGGACCCAGTTTTAGTCCAGATATTCACGGGCCATGGAGGGTTCTCCGAGTATCTGGCCAAGTTCAGATGCAAGGAGAACCCCTCATGTATTTGCGAACCCGGGAAACAGGAATCCGTGCTGCACCTGCTCACTGATTGCCCCGTCCACGAGGCGGATAGACTAACCTGTGAAACAAAAATAGAAGAAAAAATTAATACAGACAACATGAGAAACATCATAGCAAACAAAAAGAAGAGAAGTATATTCCTAAAATACTGCGAATCGGTGGCGAAAACAGCAATAAATAGAAATAAGACTATAGTATAGCTGTGATATTAGGTTAGGGGTATACAAACTGTAAATTAGCATTTTATAATTTAGTGTTTTAGTATTTTTAATGTTTAGCATCAAATGTATTATTTTAATGTTTTATTTTACTGTTTTATTAAATTTTAAATTAGTAGTGTAGTAGGTTTTAAAGATTGTATTTAGTGATTGTGATGTATAACTGTAGATAATAGTAGTTTATATCTTTTTAATGATTATTATATAAGTATTTTTTATTCTAACAAAAATAAACGAAAAATGCTGAAAAAATTATTACCCCTAGAAAATAAGGTCCCTGAATCGACATCAGGGGGAACGAGAGGGCGGCATAAAGCCGCCCAAAAAAAAAAAAAAAAAAAAAAAAAAAAAAAACCTAACCTAACCTAACCTAACCTAACCTAACCTAACCTAACCTAACCTAACCTAACCTAACCTAACCTAACCTAACCTAACCTAACCTAACCTAACCTAACCTAACCTAACCTAACCTAACCTAACCTAACCTAACCTAACCTAACCTAACCTAACCTAACCTAACCTAACCTAACCTAACCTAACCTAACCTAACCTAACCTAACCTAACCTAACCTAACCTAACCTAACCTAACCTAACCTAACCTAACCTAACCTAACCTAACCTAACCTAACCTAACCTAACCTAACCTAACCTAACCTAACCTAACCTAACCTAACCTAACCTAACCTAACCTAACCTAACCTAACCTAACCTAACCTAACCTAACCTAACCTAACCTAACCTAACCTAACCTAACCTTTTTTTTTTTTTTTTTTTTTTTTTTTCCTGGGGAAATCCTTTTATTGACCCCCGCGCCCGGGCTGTGCAAGTGGCGCGGGGAGTGTGGGGGTCGCCTAAAGACGTTCGGCCATACCCACTAAAACCCCAGGGCCCACTTCTGCTCGCTGTTGTCAGAACCCGGTAACTGGTTTGACCATTGAATCCGGATTCCAACGAGCGACTGCCGCTTAGCCTCTGTTGAGGCGCGGCACTTCTGTCGTGCTAAAAGCACGATTTATGTCTCACTAGTTTTAAACATGTGAATATATATATATACAAATACAAATCTATAGCTAATGTATTTATAATATGTACATTACGATCGCTATATTTACATAATGCGCCCAGCGTGTGTGTGCCTGCGCCCTCTGCGGCGGCGGCCCACAGCTGACGCAGGGTCGACTTCCCGCGCCCTCTCAGCATCTTCTTTCTGCTGCAATACGGACTCTGCGAACGCCTGGAAGGTGTCCCAGAAGTCCCGACATTCCAGCATCCTACGAACTATGTTGCCAAGTGACGTTAAATTTGCAATAGGGTGCCTTTCTGCACTCCATGCAGGGCAGTCAAATAATGTGTGCGCCGCCGTATCTGACGGCGCCGCACAGTGATGACAGGCTGGTGACTCCTCCCTCCCGGCAATTTGGTGCAGATACTTTCCGAAGCACCCGTGCCCGGAAAGCATCTGCACCAGCCTGTAGGTGAGGGACCCCCATCGCCGCTGAACCCAGTCCTTGAGGACAGGACGCAGCGCGTCCACCGTCCACGAGCCAGCTCTAGGAGTCCTGAGCTCCTCTGACCAATTTGTCAGAATCTTGTCCTGGGCCTCTCTTCTCCATGCCCTTACTTCTTCCAGCATGGGCTCCGCCCCACTGTTTCTGACCCTCGCTCGACGCCAATAGACGTCGGCGAGGGCAGCCGCGTCAAGGTGCCAGGGGGCGAGTCCGGCTATGACGCACACGGCATCGTAGGACACCGTGCGGTACGCCCTTGCCACCCGTATGGCAATGATCCGCTGCGATCGCCTTAGTATCGCCTTGTTTTGTTGACCGAGGTCGTTGGCCCAGACCGGGCAACCGTAAAGGGCCATCGACCTCAGCACTCCCGCGAACAAGCGGCGACGTCCCGAGCTCGGGCCACCGATGTTCGGCAAAATGCGGCCAAGAGCGGCAGCCGTGGCGTCCAGCTTCGGGGCAAGTGCTGTAAAGTGCGCTCTGAAACTCCACTTGGAGTCCAGAGTCAGTCCTAGGTATTTGATGGACGTACCTATCCCGATATGGACGCCACCAACGATGATTGACGCTCCAGGTGGGGGTGCTCTTCTTGGGCCAAAGAAAGCAATGGCTTCCGATTTCTCCAGAGCGACCTCCAAACCGAGTCGCCGGATCCGATGTACGATCTGGGCGACTCCTGCGGTCGCTCTTAAGGTCGTCTCTCTAAGGTCTTTGCCGGTTGCCACGATGAGTGTATCGTCAGCGTAGCACACGAGTTGCACGCCGTGCATCAACGCTGCCCGCAGAACCCAGTTATAGCCAATGTTCCACAGGAGCGGCCCGAGGACCGACCCCTGCGGAACACCGCGCAGGACCGCATATTCCGTCCAGTCGTTTCTCCGGGGGAATATTATTCTCCTATTGCGGAAGTAGTCCTCAATGATGTTAATGAGGTACTGGGGGACCTGGTGGTAGCTCAGTCCCTCCATGATGCTGTCCCAGGGCAGTGTGTTGAATGCATTTGCTATATCCAACGACACTGCCAGCACCACTCCGCCCTTTGATGTTGTCTCCGCCGATATATCTCTGACTTTGGCTATGGCGTCTACTGTAGATTTGGCTCGCCTGAAGCCGAATTGTGACTCCTCGAGATCTGGTCCTACTGTGGAGAGATGCTCGCTGATGCGTCCGGTAATTATTCTTTCAAATAATTTGCCGGCCTCATCGAGCAGCACTATTGGTCTATAAGCCGACGGGGACTCCGCCGGCCTATTCCCAGGTTTCTTCAGTAACACCATTCTCCCAGCTTTCCACCGATCTGGGAAGTTTCCAGTCTGAAGGCAGGATGTTAGGAGGTTCAGTAACCTCACGTCGAGTCCGTGCTTCAGCGCAAGGGCGAGAACCTTTCCGTGGACTCCATCGGGACCAGGTGCCGTCTTCTTGCGCTGAAGTTTTTCCACGGCTATGGAAAGTTCTGCCGGCGACACCTCTGGAACGGAACCAGCTGGAGTCGCCGACGCGTAAAGTCTAGTCCGGTTTTCGCTCGAGGAAGAGGGAGCGGGCGGGAACAAGGTGGTAACCACGCGCTGTAGCACTTCTGGCTCGAGTGTAGTGGTTAGAGGTGGAGCACAGGGACGCAGCTTGTTCATCACCATCCTGTAGGGGCGCCCCCAGGGGTCCACCTCCAACGTGTCGAGAAATTCCCACCACGATCTCTCCTTCGCTTCGGCGATCCCTTTCTTCAGAGCCTTGCGCGCGTCTCTATACAGATTGTACAGGTGCTCTTCCTCCGCAGCGTCTCTTGTGGAGCGTCTTCGCCTACAACGAGTGTACCGGCGCCTGGCGGACACACAGGCGTTGCGTAAACGCGTGAGCCCGCCCGACCACCAGTGCACCTGTCTGCGAGATGGTGTTGGCCTAGTCCTCGACATGGAGCAGTCTGAGACGTGCTTCAAAGTCTCAGCGAACCAGGCTACCTCGGTGTCGACATTTATTTCGGCTGGCGGTCGCGGGCACCAAGCCCGTATGATCGAGGCCAGCTCCAGGTCGTCGCAGTTTAAGGTCTTTAGGGACCAACGGGGTCCTCTTTCCGGGGGGCCCCTGGGCAGGGACAGAGTTGTCGATGGAAGCACTCCAAACCGAATATATCTGTGGTCGGACAGAGTTTCCACATCGGACAGTACCGCCCAGGCAGGGACCCGCCTCGCGATGGAGGAGGATGCGAAGGTCACGTCGACCACGGAACCCCCGTTCATGCGCACGCAAGTAGGCTCATTTCCTCGATTGATTACACTGAGGCTGTGTTGTGCGGCCCAGTCGAGCAAAATGTCGCCTCGGTAGTCGGTGGCCGAAGAACCCCATGCGGATGACTTTGCGTTGAAGTCTCCGGCCACGACCACTTCTTGATGTGCGAAGTGGTGCATCATGGCATCCACCTCCCCCAGGAATGCCTCGAATTCCGAGAGCGTCTTGTTCGGGGAGAAGTAGACGCTAATGACGACTAATGAGTCAAAGCGGACGCCGACGCAACCGCTTCCCTTCTTGCAGGACCTGACTGGAGGAGTGCCGCTGGTGTTGGATTGTACGACTAAGGCGGCATTGCCGCTAAGGTCCCCAATCCAGTCACGTCTGTCGGGAACCCTGTAGGGCTCACTCACGATCCCAATGTTAGTGGACCACTGCGCTAGACTCTGGCAGAGTAGATCCTGAGCTCTAGCACAGTGATTAAGGTTCGTCTGGAGAAAGCGTAAGGCCATTCTATGGAGCTACGATTTCCGCGACCTCCATATTTTCTCCGCTCGGAGGAGATGACGTACCAGCGTTTTGGACAGGTCTTCGTGTCACCTTTCGCTTGGGGGCCGAGCACTTTGGGCCACCCAGGCGGTGATCGGCCTTTTTATTATTGGACGCGCAAATTGCGCAGTGAGGCCTCTCCTGGCAGCGAGCGGCAATATGGCCACTTTTACTGCATCTCAGACATGTGTTTGAGCGGTCTTCCGAGTCGCAGAAACGGGCGACATGGCCGGTCTGGAGGCATCGATAGCAGCGGAGCTCTCTCGTGTTGCCGACCGAGACTCGCGCTACGACCCATCCAACTAGCAGAGGCTCCTGCGTTAGTTTTTTCGCCGCAGTGACCGGAACCTGGATCCAGGCGCCGAAAAGACCCGTCCTGTCTTGGCGAATCTCTCCGACTCTAACTTGGTCCACAGGACATTCCGTGACTTTAGATATAGCCCGTAGGAGTTCTTGAGCCGTTACTGAGTCGTCCAGGCCCGACACATGCACGTCGACGCGTTTTACGGGCCTGGAGACCTTTACGCTGTCGTCATTAATGACCTCGCGCAGTTTTTCTGCCAGAATGTCCGCCTTGGGGTCGTTACCGGCGCCGGGAATTTGTATAATTGTGGCCCCGGTAATTGCCCTACGGAATTTTACTGATTCGATTCCGATCGCTTCTTTGAGGTCGAGCTTTTGTTTCGCCTCCTTTAAAATAGCACTGTACGTGAGCCCCTTCTTTGAAGCCTCCTCTGTGAGTGTCAGGACAATGGCTGACGACCTGGGCGCCGTAAGTTTCTGCTTTGGGGCCGCCTTGGCCTGTTGGGCAGTCTTAGGGACGACCTTCCTTCCTTCCCCACCGTTGTTTCGGGACTGGAGTGCCCTGGACATCGTGGGGAGTTGCGGCCGAGATGTTACTTTTTTCGGCCGTCCGTTCTTGCCTACTTTTGACCAGTTTTCGTCTAGACCGTCTGGGTTTGGAAGGCGAGATGCGCCAGAGGCATTTGCCGCCGAGACGGCATGTACAGGTGACGGTGTAGGAGCTTGCCCTGATGTACTGGCTTTGCTCAGTACCGGTGCGGCCGAGGCCGTGCCCCTTTTCTCCTTTCTCTTCGTCGTCTTCTTCTTTGCAGTGGGCCCTTCCTGCATCCTCGACGCAGCCTTTTTTGCTGGAGCAGTTGCCGGAAGCATGGCGTCCTCTTCCCTCTGCTCGGGTCGGCCTTCACGCAGCACTGACGCATTAAGGGTCGCCGGAAGGGGCCCTAGGATGTCCTCTTTTCTATTTTTTTTATCCGACGCCAGAGAGGGCCGGAGCCGTATCGCTTCCAGTCTGTTTAGGATGCGCTTCTCCATTTCCTCCATGCTACGCTGCGAGGAGGCTTGTGACGTGACTTGAGATATGGAGGCTTGAAGCTTTTCAAATTTTGCGTTCAAAGCCTCCATCTGCGTTCGCATGCGCTCGTTTTCGGCGCGAAGCAGCTGCACTTCTTCCGAGTTGGTCCTTTTCGCCAGCGTCTTGCAACTCACTCTTATTGCGTCCACAGCCTCGTGTAGGGCGCGGACGTAGGTCCCCTTTAAGTGGGACGACTTCTTAGCCACGTTCTTAATGGCGCCAAGGTGCGACTCTATCTGTGACTCGACCGCGTTCACTGTGGCCGACTCTAACTCTAACTCTCTACCTCTGCCTCTCTTTCTGGCGGCGCTCTTCGCCGGAGTGTCGGTGGAACTACCCTCCTCCTCACTAGAGCCCCTCTTCCTTTTTTGTTCCCTCTTTTGCCAAAACCGACGACCTGACGGCTCGGCGAGGGACTCGCAACTCGCGGACTCGTACAGGCGGGCCGGTGGATCAGATGGTACGCTGACCATCGCCCCGTCATCCGAGTCATATAGCGGCAGGTTCAACCGTGACGGTCCCGCGCACTCCACCAGAGGCATGGCTACCGGCGTCGGCGTACGCTCGAGAACCACCCTCAGAACTTTATCTCCTATCATCATCTCCTCCTTTCTACCCTCAACCTCCTCTACATCCTTCATTTTTGGTTTTGTTTTGTTTTTAGACTCCTCCATCATTCATCATTAAAAACCGGCCTGCCGCCACAAGGGACAGCGTCCGGCATCAATTCCTTCTTTGGGGAAGTAATTCGTCCGCCCGAGCGGAGCCCCTCGCCCGGGTAACCCTAATACGCCGTGGGGGTGGGAGATACCCACGGGTTGGTCGCCAGCAGCTCCACATACTGGCCGAGCACCCGCTCACCCAGCGGGAGAGCGGGAGGAGTGGCGCCGCGCACCTCAACGCACACTCATTCATTCAGGGTTTTTTATTGAGGTTTTCCTTCCTCTTGAGCCGGCCGATTAAGGCAGGCCCCCTGGGCCGGCGTGCGTGCTAGACATGACAACCTCGCGCGCCGGCGAACAGGTTTCCCGACGGGGGGTCCTTTGGAGCCCCTAACCACAGCAGCTATTCGCTGCCGTGGCCCGCCGCGCTGTACCGGGTGTAAAGAGCCCGCACGTCTCCTGGGTCACAAACTTGGCTCAAAAGAGCGACTACTATATACAGAATGTACAAGGCTGTGAAGCCGACTCCCTGTCACGACCGTACCATAAGCGACGCCGAACGCAGTGGCCGGTATGACCGATTTAGGCGAGCCTTACTGGGCCCGAGGACCCAGTAATGCCCACCCTCCCAGTTAGCGACCGAAGAAGCGACGGGACACAGCTTGCTCAACCGTACCATTTGTCGAACAAGAAGCATCCTTCGCACTCAGCGGCCGGGCCCCCCCGGCACGACAAGCCCTGGGGTCCGCGGGATGGACATCCGCGGTGGGGGGGAACCTAACCTAACCTAACCTAACCTAACCTAACCTAACCTAACCTAACCTAACCTAACCTAACCTAACCTAACCTAACCTAACCTAACCTAACCTAACCTAACCTAACCTAACCTAACCTAACCTAACCTAACCTAACCTAACCTAACCTAACCTAACCTAACCTAACCTAACCTAACCTAACCTAACCTAACCTAACCTAACCTAACCTAACCTAACCTAACCTAACCTAACCTAACCTAACCTAACCTAACCTAACCTAACCTAACCTAACCTAACCTAACCTTTTTTTTTTTTTTTTTTTTTTTTTTTTTTTTTTTTTTTATCTGGGGAAATCCGTTTATTGACCCCCGCGCCTGGGCTGTGCAAGTGGCGCGGGGAGTGTGGGGGTCGCCTAAAGTCGTTCGGCCATACCCACTAAAACCCCAGTGCCCACTTCTGTCCGCCGCTTGTGCCGGGGCTAAGGTGACAGTTACCCTTATCCTTGTCCCCGGCAGGGCGTTCGTCCTTGTCAGGACACGACTCTCGTGGCCTAGGCCACATTGTCCATCTCCGGGTGGGGGCGACGGAGAACTATCGCCCCCACTCATACCGGGTCTCCCAACCCGGCACCGACCATATTACGTCGTTTGGGCAAAAGCCCGGCGTCGGCGCATCGGTCGGCGGCGGCGCACGGGATCCTCCTCCGGATCATCCTCCCGGCGACGCTCGTCCACTTCTTTCTTCTCCATCACCGCCTCGCAGAAGGCGGCGACGGCAGTCCATCCAGTTTCGCTGCCGACCATCGCAGACACAACGGCCGGCAGCGAGATTTCGTCTCCAATTTGGTTCACGAGCGCGGCTCGCTCCTCCACCCATGCTGAGCAGCACGTGAGGGTGTGATCCGCGTCGTCCTCTTCGGCGCCGCAGAAGCGGCACTGAGGAGTGCGCTCCCGTCTGGCCACGTTGCACAGGTACCTCCCGAAGCAGCCATGCCCCGAGAGGACCTGCACTAGGCGGTATGAGAGCGCACCCCACCGTCTCGTCAGCCACTCTGGTAATACGGGGCGGATCGCCGCTATGGTGCGGTGACCCGCTCCCGGCTGGCTCAGCTGTTGTAGCCAGCTGCGCAGGACCGTGTCCCTTGCGCTCTGTCGCCATTCTCCTATTTCTTCTCCACTTGGAACCTCTCCCCGACCTTTGGCGTCGGCGGACTTCCAGTAGACCTCCGCCAACGCCGACGCCTCCAGTTCCCATGGAGGAGTCCCGGCCAGCACGCATGCCGCCTCCCACGAGACGGTGCGGTATGCTCTTGCCGCTCGGAGCGCCACTACCCTCTGCGATCTGCGCAGTTGGGCTTTGTTGTGGCGTCCAAGGGCATCCGCCCAGATAGGGGCCCCGTACAAGGCCATCGACCGTACAACTCCGGCATAGAGGCGACGACAGCTCGCGCTCGGTCCGCCCAGGTTAGGCAATAGCCTGCTCAGGGCGAACGAAGTGCGCGCGAGCTTCGGAGCCATCCGCCGGAAATGTTCCTTGAAGTTCCACCGGCTATCGAGCACAACTCCCAGGTACTTCATTGTGGACCCGACGCCGATGGAAACTCCACCCACTATCAAATGAGCGCTCGGCGGTGGCGCTCGGCGAGGCCCGTGAAAACACAGGGCCTCGGATTTGTCCAAGGCCACCGTCAGGCCCAGGTTCTTAATCCTGCCCACTACTTGGGCTACTCCGGCAGTAGCTAACACGCTCGCCTCCCGATAGCTACCGCCCCTTGCCAACACCAGTGTGTCGTCCGCGTAGCAGACGACGCTAACGCCGCGGAGAGTCGGGCCGCGGAGGACCCAGTCGTAACCGACGTTCCACAGTAGTGGCCCTAAAACGGAACCCTGTGGAACGCCGCACGACACTCTCCTCTGTCCAAATCCAATAGTTGTGGGATATACCACTGTCCTGTCCGATAGGTAGGCCTTAATCGTCTCACGCAAGTACAACGGGACCCCATGGAACCGCAGGGCCTCCATTATACTTACGCGAGGTAACGTGTTAAAGGCGTTGGCGATATCTAAAGATACCGCCAAGACGACGCCACCCTTAACGACCTCCTCTTCGGCGACGGCCCTCACCCGCGCAATAGCATCGATGGTGGAGCGGCCGCGCCGGAAACCATGTTGGCAGTCTGCCAAATTTGGCCCTACTTGGTCGAGATGCTCGGTGAGGCGAGTCGCAATAACGCGCTCAAAGAGCTTACCCGCCTCCCCGAGCAGGACTATAGGGCGATACGCTGACGGTGACTCTGCCGGTCTTCCCTCCTTTCCAATCAATACGAGTTTCCCCGTCTTCCAGTCGCGTGGGAAAGTATGGTCCTTAAGGCACCGAGTTAGAAGGGCTCGGAACCTCTCCTCCAACCCGTGTTTTAGGGCCAGGACCCATATGCGCCCGGGGATCCCATCGGGGCCCGGGGCGGTGTTTTTGGCCTGAAGCCGTGCCACAGCCGCCCACAGTTCCCTCTCTTCCACTTCCGGGACTTCCCCGTCGTCCGCATCGCGATTTGACGTCGCTGGCGCAAACACCATTTTGGGTGACCGAAATTCCTCCCTCATCGAGGGGAACAAGGACTCCACCACTCTGTCCAGTACTACCGGGTCCATACTGGCCGTTAGGGGTGGGGCCCAGGGCCTGAGCTTGCTCATGACGAGCCGATATGGCCGACCCCAGGGGTCGACGTCCAACGACGCTAGCAGCTCCTGCCAGGCCCCCTCCTTCGCTTCCGCTATGGCCACCCTGAGGGACTTCTTCGCGTCCTGGTAGGCGGTGTAGAGGCACCTCTCCTCCTCGTCCTCCGTGCGCCCGTCTCGTCTGCGGCGACGGTAGCGGGAGTACTGCCGCCTCGCTGACACGCAGGACGCACGAAGACGGCCGAGCTCTTCCGACCACCAATACACCGCCGTCCGAGCCGGAGGTCGCACCACGCGGGGCATCGCGACGTCACATATGTGCGTGACCGCTTCGTGGAGCCACCGCGACTCGGACTCTACCGTTGTCACGTCCGGTGCCGTGTTCCAACTTGCGACCAGAGCCGCCTCGATCGCCGCTTCTCCGTCTATCTTCTTCAGCGCCCACCTCGGGCCGATCTCCGCCGCGACACGCCCGGGACCGGGACCGCTAGAGAGGGGGGAGACGTCAAACCGGATGTACCGGTGATCGGACAGCGTCTCCACACCCTCCAGGACTCCCCAGTTCCGGACGGTTCGTGCCAGGTCCGCACTGGCGAAGGACACGTCTACGATTGAGCCACCCTGCATCCGCACGCACGTGTCCGTGTCCCCGGTGTTCAAGACGACCAGCCCATTCGAGGCGAGCCACTCCTCCACCAGCTCTCCCCTCGCGTCCGTGGCAGGGCACCCCCAGACTGTGGACTTGGCGTTCAGGTCGCCAGCCACAACGATCCGGTTTGGTCGGCACCAGGCCAGGACCGAGTCCATTTCCCCGAGGAACGCCTCGAACTCGGATAGTGGCCGGTTCGGCGAAAAGTACACCCCGACCACCATCACATCGCCGCACAAAGCCGCAACGACTCCTCGACCTTTCTGGGACCTTTTTATCACGGTGTCGTTTGACACCGCGATTGCCGCCAGCTCGTCTTCATCGCCCACCCAGTTGTTCCTCTTTGGGATTAAGTAGGGCTCCGTCACCACCATTATGTTTATCGACCACTGCGCCATGCTCTGAATCAAAAGATCCTGAGCTCTGGCGCAGTGGTTGATGTTGGCTTGCAGGTATTTGGAAGCCCTTGTCATCATTTTGTAGAGTTCTCGGTCTCCATCTCTTGTACACCGCTCGGTGGTGGTTGTGTCTGTTGCGAGCTGGCGCTGCTCACAACAGATACTCTGCTGAACATCTTTTTCCTGGGGGCCGAGCATCTCTTGCTCCCCAGGCGATGGTTCGATGCCTTGCTGGCCTCCGCACACAGTGCGCAGTGGGGGGCATCGTGACATTCTGCGGCGCGGTGTCCCGCCTGGCCGCACCGGTAGCACAGAAGCCCCCGGTCAACCTCCGCGGTACACCGTGCCTTGACGTGGCCAGCGTGAAGACACTTGAAGCATCTCAGCTCCCTGCGTTCGAGGAGCTTCACCCTGGCCGAGACCCAACCTACGAGCAGCCTGCCCTCGGCTACCTTTTTGGCGGCTTCTACTGGGCATGCCACCCATACGGCAAAGAGGCCGGACTTCTCCTGGCGGAGTGTCCCTACTTTTAGACGGTCTGGCGCGCATCCGCCTTTTGCACAGACCGCCGCTGCCACCTCCTCTTTGGTCACGGAGTCATCCAGCGCCGCCACTATAAGTTCCGCCATTTTTGTTGGCCGGGAGACTGTGACGTCGCCACCGTTCCCGAACACCTCGCGGAGCCTTTCCGCGAGGAGGTCCGCCTTCGGCGAGCTAGCGGCACCGGGGACCTCGATAATTGAGGCCCCAGTTGCTGCGCGCTTGAAACGGACGCTCTCGATCTCTAGTTCCTTCAGGTTAACTTTTTGCCTTGCCTCGGCCAGAGCTTTGGCGTATGTGACCCCCTTCTCCACAGCCGTGGGATTTAAGGTCACCACGACTGCCGAGGTCTTGGGGGCCCGCAGCTTAGGCGAAGCCTTGGCTTTCTCCTGCTCCTTCTTCTTCATCGTGGTGGGCGCCGATCTGATGACCATCGGCGCCTTTTCCCTTCGGCCCCTCTTCACGACCGACGCCATGGTCTCCACCATGGATGCAGGCGCCGGCGGGAGGGGACGACTCGTATTCTTGGCCTTCTTGTTCTTCTCTTTGCCCTGTTGGGTGGATTGGGCCGCGGAAGAAGTAGCGGCCGGCGCCGATGTAGATGTCGACGCCTTCGCCTTCCCCTTTACGCCAACCTTTATCCAACCCGGTTGGACCGCTTTGGGGAGGCGCACTTCAGGCCGTTCCGCCTGGGTTATTTCCGGTTTTTGACGAGGACGGCTTGCCGAGGTTTTCCGCCCGGCTTCCGCCTCACGCCTGTCGTGAGCCAGTGCCGGTCGCAAGCGAGGCTCCGGGTTCAGACGCGGCTCTAGCCCGTCTATCCGGGCGTTGAGCCGGTCCGAGAGCCTGCTCAGGATCCGGTTCTCCAGTTCCTCTTCTTTCGTCTGTGGGCATGTCGCTGCGACGGGTTTGGGTGCCGCCCCCGCCTGCTCCATGCACGCCTTCAGCTCCGCCACCTCTTTCTTCAGTGCGGCCATTTCCGCCTTTAGGCGGGAGTTGGCCGCTCGCAGTAGTCTCGTCTCTTCATTTATATTGCGCGTCATCAGGAGCCTTGACGCCGCCCGAATCTGCGCAACCGCCTCCTTGAGCGCCTTCTTAGATGTCCCTTTAAGGTTGTTGGACTTTTCACAGACGGCCGCCACGGCCGCTGCGCCAAGTTCAATTTGTCCCCCCAGCTCTGCCGAGCCTAGATCGTGTTCGCCCTCAAGTTCCGAAGCAGAGGTCTCCGAAAGTCGGGACCCTGCTCTGGTAGACCGCAGCCCCTTCGTCATCTCGGCTACGTCCTTTTCGGCCTCTAGTTCGAGTTGGCGTTGGGTAGCCTCTGCCAGCTCCCGCTTCGCCTGGGCGAGGCCAACGTACTCGCCGGTTGTCGGCGGCCGTCCTCGGCCTTTTCTCGTCCCTGCCACTTTGGGCGAGGGCCCCGTCTCCACGTCGCCAACTGCGACGGCCCGCAGCCGCTTCCGACCGAGACTCCCCCAGGAATACCCGGGGTGCCGGTCTTCGCGGTCCTCCGATGGCTCTATCTCCATGTCCACGGTCGAAGCGTCAGAATCCGTTTCACTCAGCGCTGGTTGGCGCACGACCGGAACGCGCTCCAGCCGCACTCTCGCCTCCTTCATATTTGCGCCATCTAACGATGTGCGCCTCGTCTCCTCCACAACCAATCCATCACCTTTCGCAACACACTTCTCCACATCAGCAAAGTTTTTGATTTCAGTGTCCATATAAATCCCACGAGAAGGGTCGATCTACAGGTCCACCCCCGGGTGACGCCCATTCCGCAGGGTAAGGCTACATACTGTAGAGGTCGCCAGGTATCTACAGGTTTTAACGACTTCGCTGTCGGGTTTTTATAGAGTTTTCCTTTCTCGCGGGCCGGCCGGTTAAGGCAAGCCCTCCGCTCTAGTGCCTCGACATACTCCATAACGCCGATTCGATGGAGATCGTTGAAGAGACACTAGGCTACGGGGTGCTAGGGGGTCGGCGTGCCTCCCCTAGTTTTGGACGGTTGTTCCCGACGGCGGTGTTAATGCACGCCGGGCCGCCCCCTAACCTTCCCACCTCCCCCCCCTTACCCATTTCCCCCCCCCCCCCCCCGGTGTTTGGTCCGCGGGGCTTTCGCCCTACCCCGACTACAAGCCGGAGCGTTCCCCTATCCGCCACCCGGGGACGCGCCACGTCGGAGTTCACCTCTCCGCCCACTGAGACAACCCAGCAGGTCCGTGGAACCTAACCTAACCTAACCTAACCTAACCTAACCTAACCTAACCTAACCTAACCTAACCTAACCTAACCTAACCTAACCTAACCTAACCTAATAACCTAACCTTTATTTGTACATAGATTGACTTTTAGATTTTTTATTTTAATGTTATATGTAAAAATTTAGTTTAAAATTTTTTATCTTATTTATTTTGTTTTATTGTATACTTTTAGACAGGGTCTATTGCCCAAATTAGTGATAAGTTTTAACCAAGGTTTATTGACCTGTGACGTAGAAATAAGTATTTTAGTTGTATAAGTTTTAAAGATTGACGCATTCCCCACAAAAATGTTCGGCTTTCGCACGCCCGAAAAGAGGACGGAAACCGCCACCACCACCACCACCGAAGCTACAGATATGGACAAAGCGTCCACCTCCCACACCGAAAAGTCACCAAGCAGGACCTCAAAGGTCAGGCGTAGTATCGGTGAATGGGAGGCAGGAAAAGTGGCCGCGAAGGAAAAGGCCACGCAAAACTTAAATCTGACCAAGACCCTAGACGCGGCGGCATCATCTAAAAGGATGGTGCCCCCTAAAGAAGCTACGGACAGTAGACAAAGCCCGACTACAGGCGCAGTAGTCGGCTTAACAAAAAAGGTGGATAGGTTGAAGGAGGCGAAAGCTTGCGTGACGAGAGCGAAGATCAACCTCGGGCACTCGAAAAATATCAAGACTGAGATTAAACAGGAAGTCCTCTCAGCGATAGACAAACTGTATAATCTCCTGAAAGAATCTGAAAAAGAAAAAGAAAGTACCCAAATTAAAGACCAGAAGAAACAACAACAAGAAGAAAAGAAAAAAGGACCTGAAGAAACAGTAGAAATAGAAAAGGACAAGACCGTAAAGAACATCAAGCTAGGTGTAGACGGCCCCGCCATCGAAATTGTGACAAAGATGGAGGAGCAAGCCAGACTCATAGAGCGGAACAACGCAAAAATGGACGAGCTACAAAAAGCGATGCAAAAATTCCAAGGCCTCATCGAAAACCAAACGTATGCGAGTGTAGCAGCCGGAGCTGGCATGACGACAAAAAAGCCGCCACTGGGTGTGAAAGCCACACACTCAGTGGCGATTTCGTCGAACGACGAGCGGGACACCGGAGAGCAGGTCCTAGAAAGGATAAGAAGTGTTGTGAAAGCCAAAGAGGTTGGAATTAAGGTAGACAGCATTAGGAAGGCTAGAGACCGGAAGGTGATACTGGGGTGCAACACGGCCTCAGAATTGGAACAAATTAAGGACAGGCTGCGGAGTGCGGGCGGCGATTTGAAGGTAGAGACAGTAAAGAACAAGGATCCGCTTGTAGTAGTCAAGGACGTCCTAAATTTTAATAAAGACGAGGACATACTACAGGCGATCCGGAAACAGAATAAGGACCTCCTAACCGACATTAAAGAAGAGGAAATAAGAATGGAGGTCCGCTACAGGAAAAGGGCGCGGAATGAGCTCACGTCTCACGTGGTCTTAAGGGTGTCGCCGAAGATCTGGACTCGACTAACGGAGGCTGGAACAATACATGTGGACCTGCAGCGTGTACGAGTGGTCGACCAGTCTCCGCTCATTCAGTGTACTAAATGCCTGGGGTACGGGCACACGAAGCGGCTGTGCACAGAGGAGGAGGAGGTGTGCAGCCACTGCGGGGGCCCGCACCTCAGGACAAGGTGCACCAAGTGGCTGGCCGGAGAGACACCCGCCTGTCGGAACTGCCATAAGGCAAAATCCGACAGGCGGGATCATAACGCGTTCAGTGTCGACTGTCCGGTGAGGGCGAGATGGGAGGCACTGGCCCGGTCGTCAGTAGCTTACTGCTAAGGGCGTCCCGGGCGCCTCCCATGCCTTTGAAACCGACAGACGCCTGTATCACGCCGTGCAGGCTAACCTGCAAAGGTCCGAGCTCTCCACGGCAGAGTTAATCACAGAGGCGGCGAAGAGAAATCTTTCGTTCGCCCTGGTCCAGGAGCCCTACGTGGGCAATCGGGGTGAGATGGGACGGTATCGGGGGACCCGAACGATACAATGTGCCGCCAGGGCCGCCGGTGAGGTGGTCAAGGCGGCCATTGTATTTTTCGATGACGCCATGCCTGTCTCCCACTGCCCGGATCTCACAACATGTAATATCGCAGTCGCGAAAGTGAGAGCCGGGACGAGGGAGATAGGCCTGGTGTCAGTCTACCTCGAGCCGAATGGGCCCATCGAACCCCACCTGGACACGATTGGCACTGTCGTGGAGAGGTTGGGTACCGCAGGCGTGATACTAGGCGGAGACCTGAACGCGTGGAACGTCTGGTGGGGCAGCCACCGGACGGATAGGCGGGGACTGGAAGTGGCCGAAAAGCTCGACCAGCTCGGCCTACATGTATTGAACCAGGGGTCTGAGCCCACTTTTGACACCATACGAGGTGGGAAAAGATATACCAGCTGCGTTGACATTACTGTCTGCACCACCAATCTCCTTGGGAGGGTGGCGGACTGGCGCTTAGCGGACAATATATCCAGTTCGGATCACAGGGCAATCCTGTTCGAGGTGAACCTTCAGAAATCTCTGGGCGTGGAAATCGTCAGCTCTACCCGGGAGTACAACACAAGGAAGGCAAATTGGGGCGAGTTTCGTGTGAAACTCGCCTCAAAATGGAGCGAGAAAGGCATAACATCAGCCGCAATGGGAAGGATTAACAACAGGGACCAACTCGAGGAGGAAGTAGATAAGTACGTGGAAACCGTGGTAGAGGTCTGTAGGGATACCATGCCCAGAATTTCGAAGAGAAGACGAGCAGGATTGCCTTGGTGGTCCGAAGCGCTCTCTCTCCTCAAAGCTGACGTTTTGAGGAAGAAGAGGCGGATTGCGTGCGCGGCGCCGGTCCGGAGAGAATGGGTGGTGCAGCAGTATGTCAACGCCAAATCCGAGTACCTGGCGGAGGTGAAGAGGGCTCAGACCAGCAGTTGGAAAGAGTTCTGCGGACGACAGACCCGAGAGACCATGTGGGATGGTATTTATAGGGTGATAGGCCGCACAACGGTGAGGCCAGAAGAGCTCCCCCTGGTTCGGAATGGAGTGGCGCTGAACGGGGGAGAATCGGCCAGGGTCCTTGCGGAGACATTCTTCGCAGAGGACGATCCCGGGGTTGACGACGCGGTCCACAAAGAGATGAGAAAGAAAGCCGAAAAAGTAAATGAGGGGTCGCATGATGAAACATGCGACCCCCCTTTCACACTGGACGAGCTCATGTGGGCCGCGTCGAGTTTCAACCCTAAAAAGGCTCCTGGCCCGGACGGCCTCACTGCAGATATCTGCAAAGCGGCCATCACCCTTGACCCGGAGCTATTCCTCGCCCTGGCAAATCGCTGCCTGGCCCTAGCGTGTTTCCCCAGGAGGTGGAAAGAGGCAGCGGTTGTGGCGCTTAGGAAACCCAATAGAGAAGACTACACGCACCCCAAGTCACTTCGCCCAATTGGGCTATTGCCGGTCTTGGGCAAAGTTCTCGAGAAGATGGTGGTGAAGCGGGTCCGCTGGCATACTGCGCCGATGATCAGCCGGCACCAATATGGCTTTATGCCTCAGCGTAGTACCGAGGACTCCCTCTATGTCATGATCCAGCACATACGGGCCGAGGTCGAAAGACGGAAGCTCGTTGTGCTGGTATCGCTAGACATAGAGGGAGCCTTCGATAACGCTTGGTGGCCGGCTGTGAGGTGCAGACTAGCCGAGACTCGGTGCCCCGTAAATCTGAGGCGTCTGCTCGATCACTATCTTAGTGAAAGAACAGTACGCCTCAGGTATGCGGGGTCCGAGTGGACCCGCAGACCCACCAAGGGGTGCGTGCAGGGCTCTATTGGGGGTCCTACGCTCTGGAACCTGCTGCTGAATCCGCTCCTGGGGGAACTGGAGGAGATGGGTGTCCGATCACAGGCTTTCGCCGACGACGTGGTTCTGATGTTCTCGGGAGAAGAAGGCTCAGAGATACAAGGCCGTGCCAATGTGGCTCTCAACCATGTTCAGGCGTGGGGAGCACGGAATAAGTTGAATTTCGCACCAGCCAAGACGAAGGCGGTGCTTTTCACAAGAAAATTAAAGTACGACTCCCCACGCCTGAGCATGGGGGGGAGACACATTGAGTACGCGAAAACCATGAGAATCCTGGGGTTGACAGTTGACGATAAGCTCACGTTCAATGAGCATATCAACAACATCTGCAAGAAAGTCATAAGCCTCTATCGTCAACTGTCGACCGCAGCGAAGATCTCATGGGGCCTGAATCCCGAGATCATCAGAACCATGTACGTTTCGGTGGTGGAACCCATCATACTCTACGGGGCCAGTGCGTGGGCGCCGGCCGCGCGGAAGAAGACCACTCGCAAGTTGTTAGACCGGGTGCAGCGGGGCTTTGCTCAGAAGATAGCAAGGGCCTATCGGACGGTCTCTCTAAACGCTGCCCTAATACTCGCCGGGTTGCTGCCTCTTGACCTCCGGGTCAGAGAGGCGGCCCTTCTTTTCGAAATAAAGAGGGGCTACTCCCGGCGGGTGTTGGGGGATCGAGATTTGGAGAGGCCGTCCAAGTATGAGGAGTCCCAGCACCCCGCTCACCTGGAAGGGCTGCAGTTCGACTGCCTGATGGACGGTGACGAAGTCGCCCAGCGAGCTGCCGTCGATGTAAGGATTTACACCGACGGCAGCAAAATTGACGGCAAAGTCGGCGCGGCGCTATCTGTATGGGATAGCGCCGCGGAGACATATTGCCGGAAATTAAAGTTGGGCGACTTCTGCACCGTATATCAGGCGGAACTGTACGCCCTATACGAGGCCGTAAAATATATAGCTAGGAGTTCCGCGGGGAGGTTTGGGGTTTACTCCGACTCGAGATCCGCCCTAGAAACACTACAAAACATTGACTCCCTCCACCCCCTGGTGATGGAAATAAGGAGGATGAAGAAAGAGATAGAGGAGAAAGGGAAGAGTATTTTTTGGTTTTGGGTAAAGGCACATGTGGGGGTGGAGGGTAATGAAAGGGCGGACGAACTTGCGAAGCAAGCTGCAGTCGGGGTAAAAACCAAGCCTCACTATGATAGGTGCCCCGTTTCATTCGTCAAGCGACAACTTCGGTTGGAATCGCTTGACGAATGGAACGGGCGATATAGGGACGGAGAAACGGCCTCGACAACGAGGGTCTTCTTCCCAGATGCGGTTAGCGCCTACCCGGTACTTCGCGGCATAGAGTTGGATCCCGTGCTGGTTCAGGTCTTTACGGGGCATGGGGGGTTCGCTCAATACCTGCACAGATTTAAGTGTAGGGAGAGCCCCTCATGCACCTGTGATCCAGCACGGGAGGAGTCCGTGTTGCACGCCATCATAGAGTGTCCTGTGTTCGGAAAAATGAGAGAGGAGTTCGAAATGGAAATGAAAGTAGATGTAAGGCAGGAAAACATAAATCATTTGTTACTAGATAAAGAAATACGAAATAAATTTATAAATCTATGCAAAGAAATAGCTCAAAAAGTAATAGATAAAAACAAATGATAGGAGCCGAACTCGGACAAAATAACACCTGTACCTGATTTTGACTTTATTTTAAGATATTTATTGTAATTCAGCAGACTATTATATTTTTTAGATTTTTAAATTGTACATTGTAATTAGTTTTAAATTTTCATTTGTATTAAATTTTAATTAGTAAGTACGAATATTGTACCTGATTTTTTAAGTAATAAAGTTAAATAAAGTCTCTGGCTTCACTACGCTAGGGGAACGAGAGAAAAAAAAAAAAAAAAAAAAAAAAAAAAAAAAAAAAAAAAAAAAAAAAAAAAAAAAAAAAAAAACCTAACCTAACCTAACCTAACCTAACCTAACCTAACCTAACCTAACCTAACCTAACCTAACCTAACCTAACCTAACCTAACCTAACCTAACCTAACCTAACCTAACCTAACCTAACCTAACCTAACCTAACCTAACCTAACCTAACCTAACCTAACCTAACCTAACCTAACCTAACCTAACCTAACCTAACCTAACCTAACCTAACCTAACCTAACCTAACCTAACCTAACCTAACCTAACCTAACCTAACCTAACCTAACCTAACCTAACCTAACCTAACCTAACCTAACCTAACCTAACCTAACCTAACCTAACCTAACCTAACCTAACCTAACCTAACCTAACCTAACCTAACCTAACCTAACCTAACCTAACCTAACCTAACCTAACCTAACCTAACCTAACCTAACCTAACCTAACCTAACCTAACCTAACCTAACCTAACCTAACCTAACCTAACCTAACCTAACCTAACCTAACCTAACCTAACCTAACCTAACCTAACCTAACCTAACCTAACCTAACCTAACCTAACCTAACCTAACCTAACCTAACCTAACCTAACCTAACCTAACCTAACCTAACCTAACCTAACCTAACCTAACCTAACCTAACCTAACCTAACCTAACCTAACCTAACCTAACCTAACCTAACCTAACCTAACCTAACCTAACCTAACCTAACCTAACCTAACCTAACCTAACCTAACCTAACCTAACCTAACCTAACCTAACCTAACCTAACCTAACCTAACCTAACCTAACCTAACCTAACCTAACCTAACCTAACCTAACCTAACCTAACCTAACCTAACCTAACCTAACCTAACCTAACCTAACCTAACCTAACCTAACCTAACCTAACCTAACCTAACCTAACCTAACCTAACCTAACCTAACCTAACCTAACCTAACCTAACCTAACCTAACCTAACCTAACCTAACCTAACCTAACCTAACCTAACCAGTCGCGTGCCAGACGCCGGCGCGAACGGATCGTTCCAAAGTTGCTCCGCGCTTAAAAATTCAAAGACAAAGGAAAAAGTTCACGTAACTAGACGAAAGTGGTGTCAAAAGACGCGTCTCACTGAGCTCGAAGTGGATCTAGTGCTAAAAAGTGCATCGGAGAAAGCTGGAGAAAGTTATGAGCAAAAAACAGGAAATGTAACAAATTTTGAACTTTCTTCAGCGAACGCTGCCAAAAGTAGATCGGCGTGCTATACTTTTTTGAGTGTCATTAGAAGCGCGTCAGGAAGATCTACAATCTGACACCAAGAACGGATTTTTCTGACAAAAATTGGAGAAGATACAACTGGGAAAAGGGAAACCACGTGGCCACGTGGTCAGGGTTCCCGACCAGCTACGAACGATCTGAAGGTGCCAAAAGGAAGCCGGAGTCCTACCGAGCTGCCCGACATATCGGGCATAAAAATTGGACATCGGTCGGAGAAGATACAACTCCTCGAAAATAAAAGTGGAAAAGCCGGACAAAAAATCGCCCATAATAAAAAAAGGAGATCGGTGAGGGGGTCCTTTTAAATTACCGGTGAAGAGGCCTTGGCGGCCCCCACACCCTGGGCAAAAAATTAGATTTTTTGGACCAGAACTCGCGGAGATCCGACATGTAAACAACTACCACGTGGCCACGTGTTTTGACAAATAGAAGTGTAGGACAAAGGAAAAGGAACACAAGTGAAAGAACAAGCAAAAACAAGTGCAGTGACATAAACAGTGTTTTCCTAGGACAAAGGGCTAAAAAGTTAGACCTCAAAGAAAAATGCCCTTTGGGCTAACAAACGCACCTTTTCCCAAAAACTTATAAATTGGCCGTGACTCAATTAGCTTTAAGATACAAAGACTGACGGGGTCCCTATTGACCCAACTAACATTAATTTAGCCTAAGTATATTGTATTGTTGACATACACCGATGCTTATTAGCAAGTGTAATAGATTTAAGTTAGTAGTTTAGCGGTTTTTAAACTAGTTAGTAAGTTTTAGACTGATTTGGTCCTATTGACCAATTTTATTGTATTATATAGTTTTTAGACAAGGCCTATTGCCACACATTAGAAGTAAGTTTTAACAAGGTTTATTGACCTAAGACCTAGACATAAGTATAATATAAGTAGAATTAGGAATATTGACGCACCCCCCTGCAAGAAAATGTTTGGCTTCCGAACACCAGACAAGAAGACCGAAACCACCACCACAACTGCCACAGAAGCTGCCACAATGGAGAAGGCAAGCACCTCCCGAGCCAGTAAGACTCCTGAAAACTCCTCAAAGGTCAGAAGGAGCATCGGCGAGTGGGAAGCTGGCAAAGTGGAAATGAAAGAAAAGATCGCAAAACCTCACACGAAGTCACAAGACGTGGTGGCACCAAGTAAGAGAGTGGTGCCTCCTAAAGAAGTAAAGGAGACCTCCCAAAGCTCCTCTACAGCAGCGGCCGACCGCCCACCAAAACAGGTGGACCGCTTAACAGAGGCGAGAGCATATGTGACGAAGGCGAAAATTAATCTCAACCTCTCAAAAAATATTAAGACGGAGATTAAGCAAGAGGTACTGCAGGCGATCGATAGACTGTACGGTCTACTGAAGGAGTCGGAGAAAGCAAGCAGCCAACCAAGACACCAGAAGGAGCCGGAAGAAGAGCAAAAAGGGCCGACTAACAACACCAATATAGACGGCCCCGCCATCATAAGCCAAATGGAGAAACATGCTAAGCTCATAGAGCTTAGCAATAATAAGATAAAGGAGCTACACACAGCAATGGAGAAAGTCCAAGGTCTCATGGAGAAACAGAGCTACGCAAGCGTGGTAGCGGGCGAGACGAAAAGGTCGCCACAGGGGGTGAAAGCCACACACTCTGTGGCGATCTCGTCAAGTGATGAGCGAGACACCGGCGAACAGGTTCTAGAAAGAGTGAGGAAAGTAATGAAGGCCAGAGAAGAGGGACTCAGAGTTGACAGTGTGCGCAAAGCAAGAGATAGGAAGGTGATATTAGGGTGCAACACAGAACAGGAATTGAAACGCGTGAAGGACAAGCTGCGGAGTGCGGGCGGCGGTCTGAAAGTAGAAGATATAAAGAACAAGGATCCGCTTGTAGTATTGAAGAACATCCTGAACTACAACTCGGACGAGGAAATACTACAAGCGGTCCGCAGACAGAATACGGACCTCCTAAAAGACATCAAGGAGGAGGATGTCAGGATGGAGGTCCGATACAGGAAAAGGGCGAGGAACGAACTGCTAGCCCACGTGGTCCTAAGGGTCTCGCCGAAAGTTTGGGGACGGCTTACGGAAGCCGGCGCGGTACATGTGGACCTTCAGCGGGTGCAAGTGGCCGACCAGTCCCCCCTAGTCCAGTGCTCTAAGTGCCTGGGGTATGGGCACACGAAACGGCTGTGTACGGAGGAACACGAAGTGTGCAGCCATTGCGGGGGCCCACACCTCAGGCGCGATTGCACCAAGTGGCCAGCCGGAGAAACACCCGCCTGCCGGAACTGCCTTAAGGCGAAATCCGACAGGCGGGACCACAACGCATTCAGCGTAGACTGCCCGGTAAGAATGAGATGGGAGGCACTTGCCCGGTCAACAGTAGCGTATTGCTAAGGGCACCCCGGGCGCCTCCCAAGCTCCAAATACCGGCAGCCGCCTGTATCACGCCGTGCAGGCAAATCTGCAGAGGTCCAGTCTCTCCACGGCGGAGCTAATCACAGAGGCGACGAAAAGGAACTTTTCGTTTGCCCTGGTCCAGGAGCCCTACGTGGGCAGTCGGGGTGAGATGGGACGGTATCGGGGGACGCGAACGATACAATGTGCCGCCAGGGCTGCCGGTGAGGTGGTCAAGGCGGCCATTGTATTTTTCGACGACACCATGCCTGTCTCCCACTGCCCGGATCTCACAACATGTAATATCGCAGTTGCGAAGGTGAGAGCCGGGACGAGGGAGATAGGCCTGGTGTCAGTCTACCTCGAGCCGAATGGGCCCATCGAACCCCACCTGGACACGATTGGCACTGTCGTGGAGAGATTGGGAACCGCAGGCGTGATACTAGGCGGAGACCTGAATGCGTGGAACGTTTGGTGGGGCAGCCACAAAACGGACGGGAGGGGACAGGAAGTGGCCGAAAAGCTTGACGAGCTGGGTCTGCATGTGCTGAACCGGGGGTCTGAGCCCACTTTTGATACCTTACGCGGGGGAAAGAGGTACGCGAGTTGCGTGGACATCACTGCCTGCACCACCCCTCTGCTCGGGAGGGTGGTGAACTGGCGTCTCGCAGACTATATATCCAGTTCGGACCACAAGGCAATCCTATTCGAAGTTAACCTTCAGAAATCTCTGGGTGTGGACATCGTCAGCTCTACCCGGGAGTACAATACGAGGAAGGCAAATTGGGGCGACTTTCGTTCGAAACTCGCCTCCAAATTGAAAGAAAAGGGGATAACATCAGCCAGAGTGAGTCAAATAGATAGCATAAAAGACCTAGAGAAAGAGGTGGATAATTACGTGGAAACCGTGGTAGAGGCTTGTAGGGAGACCATGCCCAGAATTTCAAAGAGGAGACGAGTAGGATTGCCTTGGTGGTCCGAAAAGCTCTCTCAACTCAAAACTAACGTTTTGAGGAAGAAGAGACGGGTATCCTGCGCGGCGCCGGTTCGACGAGAGTGGGTGGTGCGACAGTATGTCGACGCTAAGCTCGAGTACCTAGCGGAGGTGAAGAGGGCTCAGACCCAAAGCTGGAAGCAGTTCTGTGGACGGCAGACCCGTGAGACCATGTGGGAAGGAATCTATAGGGTGATAGGTCGCACAACAGTAAGGCATGAAGAAATTCCCCTCGTACGGAATGGAGTGGCGCTGAGCGAGGAGGAATCGGCCAGGGAGCTGGCAGAAGCATTCTTCCAGGACGACGATGCCGGGAAGGACGACGTGGCCCACAAAGAAGTGAGAAAATTAGCCGAAAAAGTAAACGAGGGGTCGCATGATGCAACATGCGACCCCCCCTTCACACTGGACGAGCTCACGTGGGCCACGTCGAGCTTCAACCCCAAGAAAGCCCCTGGCCCAGATGGCCTTACTGCAGACATCTGCAAAGCGGCTATCACCCTGGATCCGGGATTGTTCCTCGCCATTTCAAATCGCTGCCTGGCCGTGGCATGTTTTCCCAGGAGATGGAAAGAGGCAGCGGTTGTGGCGCTTAGGAAACCCAATAGAGACGACTACACGCACCCGAAATCATATCGTCCTATAGGACTATTACCAGTAATGGGGAAAATCCTCGAGAAGATGATGGTGAGGCGGGTCCGCTGGCACACTGCACCGATGATCAGCCGGCGCCAATTTGGCTTTATGCCACAACGTAGTACCGAGGACTCCCTCTATGTCATGATCCAGCACGTACGGGCCGAAGTCGAAAGACGGAAGCTCGTCGTGCTGATATCCCTGGACATAGAGGGAGCCTTCGATAACGCTTGGTGGCCGGCTGTGAGGTGCAGGTTAGCCGAGACTCGGTGCCCCGTAAACCTGAGGCGTCTGCTCGATCACTATTTAAGTGACAGAACAGTACGCCTCAGGTATGCGGGGTCCGAGTGGACCCGAAGACCCACCAAAGGGTGCGTGCAGGGCTCTATTGGGGGTCCTACGCTCTGGAACCTGCTGCTGAATCCGCTTCTGGGCGAACTAGAGGAGATGGGGGCTCATTGTCAAGCCTTCGCCGATGACGTGGTTCTGATGTTCTCGGGAGAAAAGGCCTCAGATATACAGGATGATGCAAATGCGGCTCTCGACCATGTTCAGGCGTGGGGAAGAAGAAATAAGCTTAACTTCGCACCTGCAAAGACAAAAGCAGTGTTATTCACGAGGAAGCACAAGTACGACTCCCCACGCCTGAGCATGGGCGGGAGAAGCATTGAATACACAAGCAGCATCAAGATCCTGGGGTTGACAGTTGACGATAAGCTAACATTTAATGAACACATAAAAGAAATCTGCAAAAAAGCAATCAGCCTCTATCGTCAACTGTCAACCGCCGCAAGGATCTCCTGGGGCCTGAATCCCGAGATCATCAGAACCATGTACTTAGCGGTGATAGAACCCATCATCCTCTACGCGGCCAGTGCGTGGGCTCCTGCGGCGCGGAAAAAGACCACTCGCAAGTTGTTAGACCGGGTGCAGCGCGGGTTTGCTTTGAAAATAGTCAGAGCGTACAGGACGGTCTCTCTGAACGCGGCCCTAGCACTCGCTGGGCTGCTGCCCTTGGACCTTAGGGTCCAAGAGGCCGCCCACTTCTTTGAAGTGAAGAGGGGTTACTCCCAGCGAGTGTTGGGGGATCGCGAGTTGGAGAGGCCGACCGAATATGCAGAAACTCAGCATCCCGCCCACCTGGAAGGGATACAGTTCGACTGCCTGACGGACGGCGACGAAGTCGCCCAGCGAGCTGCCGTCGATGTAAGGATCTACACCGACGGCAGCAAAATTGACGGCAGAGTCGGCGCAGCGCTATCGATATGGGATAGCGCCGCGGAGACACACTGCCGGAAATTAAAGCTGGGCGACTTCTGCACCGTATATCAGGCGGAACTGTATGCCCTATATGAGGCCGTTAAATTTGTAGTGAAGAGTCCCTCAGTGAGTTTTGGCATTTACTCCGACTCGAGGTCCGCCCTAGAGACGTTAGAGAGTGTTGACTCCCTCCACCCCCTAGTAGTGGAAATAAGGAGAATTGTAAAGAGTAGTGAGGAGAAGGGCAAGAGCATTAGATGGAACTGGGTTAAGGCACATGTGGGGGTGGAGGGAAATGAGAGGGCGGACGAGTTAGCCAAAAAAGCAGCAGTCGGGGTGAAGGCCAGACCTCACTACGACAAATGCCCTGTTTCATTCGTCAAGCGACAACTTAGATTGGAGTCGCTTGACGAATGGAACAGGAGGTATAAAGATGGACAAACGGCCTCGACAACGAGGGTCTTCTTCCCAGATGCTGTCGGAGCCTACCCAGTACTCCGCAGGATGGAATTAGATCCCGTGCTGGTCCAAGTCCTTACAGGTCACGGGGGGTTCTCGGAGTACTTGCACAGATTTAGGTGTAAGGAGAACCCCTCGTGCATCTGCGACCCGGCACGGGAAGAGACTGTGTTGCACGCCATATTAGAATGTCCGGTCTTCGAGAAAAATAGAACAGATTTTGAGATAAAAGAAAAAGAGAAAATTAAATTAGATAATATAAATATACTAATAAGTGATAAGAAGACCGGTCCCACCTTCATAAAATACTGTAAAGACATAACAGAAAAAATAATAGAAAGAAATAAAGTGTAAAGAAAAATACTCTAGTCAAAATAAATAGTAATAAGTAGAAATAATAAATATATAGAATCTAGTCCTTTTAAAAATTGTAATAGTGTAAGAATTGTAAATATAAATTGTTTTTAAATAAATAAAGTAAAAAAAGGTCTCTGGCCCAACCATGCCAGGGGGAGAACGAGAGGGCGGCATAGCGCCGCCCAAAAAAAAAAAAAAAAAAAAAAAAAAAAAAAAAAAAAAAAACCTAACCTAACCTAACCTAACCTAACCTAACCTAACCTAACCTAACCTAACCTAACCTAACCTAACCTAACCTAACCTAACCTAACCTAACCTAACCTAACCTAACCTAACCTAACCTAACCTAACCTAACCTAACCTAACCTAACCTAACCTAACCTAACCTAACCTAACCTAACCTAACCTAACCTAACCTAACCTAACCTAACCTAACCTAACCTAACCTAACCTAACCTAACCTAACCTAACCTAACCTAACCTAACCTAACCTAACCTAACCTAACCTAACCTAACCTAACCTAACCTAACCTAACCTAACCTAACCTAACCTAACCTAACCTAACCTAACCTAACCTAACCTAACCTAACCTAACCTAACCTAACCTAACCTAACCTAACCTAACCTAACCTAACCTAACCTAACCTAACCTAACCTAACCTAACCTAACCTAACCTAACCTAACCTAACCTAACCTAACCTAACCTAACCTAACCTAACCTAACCTAACCTAACCTAACCTAACCTGGACCTTGATCCTGCGCTGGTTCAAATTTTGACGGGGCACGGGGGGTTCTCACA
>JANLBV010000073.1:0-58000 GCA_029849275.1 Papilio elwesi
CCAAGTACTCGACCAAGTACTCGACCAACTACGCGACCAACTACTCGACCAACTACTCGATCAAGTACTCGACCAACTACTCGACCAACTACTCGACCAACTACTCGACCAACTACTCGACCAACTACTCGACCAACTACTGGACCAACTACTCGACCAACTACTCGACCAACTACTCGACCAACTACTCGACCAACTACTCGATCAACTACTCGACTCACCACTGGACCAACTACTTGACCAACTACTCGACCAACTACTCGACCAACTGCTCGACCAACTACTCGACCAACTACTCGACAAACAACTCGATCAAGTACTCGACTGACCATTCGACCAACTACACTACCAACTATTCGACAAACTACTCGACCAACTACTCGATCAACTACTCGACTCACCACTGGACCAACTACTTGACAAACTACTCGATCAAGTACTCGACCGACCATTCGACCAACTACACTACCAACTACTCGACAAACTACTCGACCAAATACTTGATCAACTACTAGACTCACCACTGGACCAACTACTTGACCAACTACTCGACCAACTACTCGACCAACTACTCCACCAACTACTTGACCAACTACTTGACCAACTACTCGACCAACTACTCGACCAACTACTCGATCAAGTACTCGACTGAACACTTGACCAAGTACTCGACCAACTACTCGACCAACTACTCGACCAACTACTCGATCAAGTACTCGACTGATAACTTGACCAACTACTCGACCAACTACTCGATCAAGTACTCGACTGACCACTCGACCAACTGCTTGACCAACTACTCGACCAAGTACTCGACCAAGTACTCGACCAACTACGCGACCAACTACTCGAACAACTACTCGATCAACTACTCGACTCACCACTGGATCAACTACTTGACCAACTTCTCGACCAACAACTCGACCAACTACTCCACCAACTACTCGACCAACTACTCGACCAACTACTTGACCAACTTCTCGACCAACTACTCGATCAAGTACTCGACTGACCACTCGACCAACTACTCGACCAACTACTCGACCAACTACTCGACCAACTACTCGACCAAGTACTCGACCAACTACTCGACCAAGTACTCGACCAACTACTCGACCAACTACTCGACCAAGTACTCGACCGACCATTCGACCAACTACACTACCAACTACTCGACAAACTACTCGACCAACTACTCGACCAACTACTCGATCAAGTACTCGACTGAACACTTGACCAACTACTCGACCAACTACTCGATCAAGTACTCGACTGACCACTCGGCCAACTACTTGACCAACTACTCGACCAAGTACTCGACCAAGTACTCGACCAACTACGCGACCAACTACTCGAACAACTACTCGATCAACTACTCGACTCACCACTGGATCAACTACTTGACCAACTTCTCGACCAACAACTCGACCAACTACTCCACCAACTACTCGACCAACTACTCGACCAACTACTTGACCAACTTCTCGACCAACTACTCGATCAAGTACTCGACTGACCACTCGACCAACTACTCGACCAACTACTCGACCAACTACTCGACCAACTACTCGACCAAGTACTCGACCAACTACTCGACCAAGTACTCGACCAACTACTCGACCAACTACTCGACCAAGTACTCGACCGACCATTCGACCAACTACACTACCAACTACTCGACAAACTACTCGACCAACTACTCGATCAAATACTCGACTCACCACTGGACCAACTACTTGACCAACTACTCGACCAACTACTCGACCAACTACTCCACTAACTACTCGACCAACTACTTGACCAACTACTCGACCAACTACTCGACCAACTACTCGATCAAGTACTCGACTGAACACTTGACCAACTACTCGACCAACAACTCTACCAACTACTCGACTAAACACTTGACCAACTACTCGACCAACTACTCCACCAACTACTCGACCAACTACTCGACCAAGTACTCGACCAACTACTCGACCAAGTACTCGACCAACTACTCGACCAACTACTCGACCAACTACTCGACCAAGTACTCGACCAACGACTCGACCAACAACTCGACCAACTACTCGACCAACTTCTCGACCAACTACTCGACCAACTACTTGACCAACTACTCGACCAACTACTCGACTAAGTACTCGACCAACTACACGACCAACTACTCGACCAACTGCTCGACCAAGTACTCGACCAACTACTCGACCAACTACTCGACCAACTACTCGACCAAGTACTCGACCAACTACGCGACCAACTACTCGACCAACTACTCGACCAAGTACTCGACCAACTACTCGACCAACTACTCGACCAACTACTCGACCAACTACTCGACCAACTACTCAACCAAGTACTTGACCAACTGCTCGACCAACTACTCGACCAACTACTGGATCAACTACTCGACCATCTACTCGACCAACTACTCGACCAATTACTCGACCAACTACTCGAACAAGTACTCGACCAACTACTCGACCAACTACTCGACCGACTACTCGACCAACTACTCGACCAACTACTCGACAAACTACTCGATCAAGTACTCGACTGACAATTCGACCAACTACACTACCAACTATTCGACAAACTACTCGACCAACTACTCGATCAACTACTCGACTCACCACTGGACAAACTACTTGACCAACTACTCGACCAACTACTCGACCAACTACTCTATCAACTACTCGACCAACTACTCGACCAACTACTCGACCAAGTACTCGACCAACTACTCGACCAACTACTCGACCAACTACTCGATCAAGTACTCGACTGAACACTTGACCAACTACTCGACCAACTACTCGATCAAGTACTCGACTGACCACTCGACCAACTACTTGACCAACTACTCGACCAAGTACTCGACCAACTACTCGAACAACTACTCGACCAACTACTTGACCAACTACTCGACCAACTACTCGACCAACTACTCGACCAACTACTCGACCAACTACTCGACCAACTACTTGACCAACTACTCGACCAACTACTCGATCAAGTACTCGACTGACCACTCGACCAACTACTTGACCAACTACTCGACCAAGTACTCGACCGACTACGCGACCAACTACTCGACCAACTACTCGACCAACTACTCGACCAACTACTCGATCGAGTACTCGACTGAACACTTGACCAACTACTCGACCAACTACTCGATCAAGTACTCGACTGACCACTCGACCAACTACTTGACGAACTACTCGACCAAGTACTCGACCAAGTACTCGACCAACTACGCGACCAACTACTCGACCAACTACTCGATCAAGTACTCGACCAACTACTCGACCAAATACTCGACCAACTACTCGACCAACTACTCGACCAACTACTCGACCAACTACTAGACCAACTACTCGACCAACTACTCGACCAACTACTCGACCAACTACTCGATCAACTACTCGACTCACCACTGGACCAACTACTTGACCAACTACTCGACCAACTACTCGACCAACTGCTCGACCAACTACTCGACCAACTACTCGACAAACAACTCGATCAAGTACTCGACTGACCATTCGACCAACTACACTACCAACTATTCGACAAACTACTCGACCAACTACTCGATCAACTACTCGACTCACCACTGGACCAACTACTTGACAAACTACTCGATCAAGTACTCGACCGACCATTCGACCAACTACACTACCAACTACTCGACCAACTACTCGACCAAATACTTGATCAACTACTTGACTCACCACTGGACCAACTACTTGACCAACTACTCGACCAACTACTCGACCAACTACTCCACCAACTACTTGACCAACTACTTGACCAACTACTCGACCAACTACTCGACCAACTACTCGATCAAGTACTCGACTGAACACTTGACCAACTACTCGACCAACAACTCTACCAACTACTCGACCAACTACTTGACTTACTACTCGACCAAATACTCGACCAACTACTCGACCAACTACTCGACCAACTACTCGACCAACTACTCGACCAACTACTCGACCAAGTACTCGACCAACTACGCGACCAACTACTCGACCAACTACTCGACCAAGTACTCGACCAACTACTCGACCAACTACTCGACCAACTACTCGACCAACTACTCGACCAACTACTCGACCAAGTACTCGACCAACTACTCGACCAACTACTCGACCAACTACTCGATCAAGTACTCGACTGAACACTTGACCAACTACTCGACCAACTACTCGATCAAGTACTCGACTGACCACACGACCAACTACTTGACCAACTACTCGACCAAGTACTCGACCAAGTACTCGACCAACTACGCGACCAACTACTCGACCAACTACTCGACCAACTACTCGACCAACTACTCGACCAAGTACTCGACCAACTACTCGACCAACTACTCGACTAACTACTCGACCAACTACTCGACCAACTACTCGACCAAGTACTTGACCAACTGCTAGACCAACTACTCGACCAACTACTGGACCAACTACTCGACCATCTACTCGACCAACTTTTCGACCAACTACTCGACCAACTACTCGATCAAGTACTCGACCAACAACTCGACCAACTACTCGACCAACTACTAGACCAACTACTCGACCAACTACTCGACAAACTACTCGATCAAGTACTCGACTGACCATTCGACCAACTACACAACCAACTATTCGACAAACAACTCTACCAACTACTCGACTAAACACTTGACCAACTACTCGACCAACTACTCGATCAAGTACTCGACTGAACACTTGACCAACTACTCGACCAACTACTCGACCAAGTACTCGACCAACTACTCGACCAACTACTTGACCAACTACTCGACCAACTACTCGATCAAGTACTCGACTGACCACTCGACCAACTACTTGACCAACTACTCGACCAAGTACTCGACCGACTACGCGACCAACTACTCGACCAACTACTCGACCAACTACTCGACCAACTACTCGATCAAGTACTCGACCAACTACTCGACCAACTACTCGACCAACTACTCGACCAACTACTCGACCAACTACTCGACCAACTACTTGACCAACTACTTGCCAAACTACTCGACCAAATACTCGACCAACTACTCGGTCAAGTACTCGACTAAACACTTGACCAACTACTCGATCAACTACTCGACCAACTACTCGACCAAGTACTCGACCAACTACGCGACCAACTACTCGACCAACTTTTCGACCAAGTACTCGACCAACTACTCGAACAACTACTCGACCAAGTACTTGACCAACTACTCGACCAACTACTCGACCAACTACTCGACCAACTACTCGACCAACTACTCGACCAACTACTTGACCAACTACTCGACCAACTACTCGATCAAGTACTCGACTGACCACTCGACCAACTACTTGACCAACTACTCGACCAAGTACTCGACCGACTACGCGACCAACTACTTGACCAACTACTCGACCAACTACTCGACCAACTACTCGATCAAGTACTCGACTGAACACTTGACCAACTACTCGACCAACTACTCGATCAAGTACTCGACTGACCATTCGACCAACTACTTGACGAACTACTCGACCAAGTACTCGACCAAGTACTCGACCAACTACGCGACCAACTACTCGACCAACTACTCGATCAAGTACTCGACCAACTACTCGACCAACTACTCGACCAACTACTCGACCAACTACTCGACCAACTACTCGACCAACTACTCGACCAACTACTCGACCAACTACTCGATCAAGTACTCGACAGAACACTTGACCAACTACTCGACCAACAACTCTACCAACTACTCGACCAACTACTTGACCAACTACTCGACCAAATGCTCGACCAACTACTCGACCAACTACTCCACCAACTACTCGACCAACTACTCGACCAAGTACTCGACCAACTACTCGACCAACTACTCGACTAACTACTCGACCAACTACTCGACCAACTACTCGACCAAGTACTTGACCAACTGCTAGACCAACTACTCGACCAACTACTGGACCAACTACTTGACCAACTACTCGACCAACTACTCGACCAACTACTCGATCAAGTACTCGACAGAACACTTGACCAACTACTCGAACAACAACTCTACCAACTACTCGACCAACTACTTGACCAACTACTCGACTCACCACTGGACCAACTACTTGACATACTACTCGATCAAGTACTCGACCGACCATTCGACCAACTACACTACCAACTACTCGACAAACTACTCGACCAAATACTTGATCAACTACTAGACTCACCACTGGACCAACTACTTGACCAACTACTCGACCAACTACTCGACCAACTACTCCACCAACTACTTGAACAACTACTTGACCATCTACTCGACCAACTACTCGACCAACTACTCGATCAAGTACTCGACAGAACACTTGACCAACTACTCGACCAACAACTCTACCAACTACTCGACCAACTACTTGACCAACTACTCGACCAAATGCTCGACCAACTACTCGACCAACTACTCCACCAACTACTCGACTCACCACTGGACCAACTACTTGACATACTACTCGATCAAGTACTCGACCGACCATTCGACCAACTACACTACCAACTACTCGACAAACTACTCGACCAAATACTTGATCAACTACTAGACTCACCACTGGACCAACTACTTGACCAACTACTCGACCAACTACTCGACCAACTACTCCACCAACTACTTGAACAACTACTTGACCATCTACTCGACCAACTACTCGACCAACTACTCGATCAAGTACTCGACAGAACACTTGACCAACTACTCGACCAACAACTCTACCAACTACTCGACCAACTACTTGACCAACTACTCGACCAAATGCTCGACCAACTACTCGACCAACTACTCCACCAACTACTCGACCAACTACTCGACCAAGTACTCGACCAACTACTCGACCAACTACTCGACTAACTACTCGACCAACTACTCGACCAACTACTCGACCAAGTACTTGACCAACTGCTAGACCAACTACTCGACCAACTACTGGACCAACTACTCGACCATCTACTCGACCAACTTTTCGACCAACTACTCGACCAACTACTCGACCAAGTACTCGACCAACAACTCGACCAACTACTCGACCAACTACTCGACCAACTACTCGACCAACTACTCGACAAACTACTCGATCAAGTACTCGACTGACCATTCGACCAACTACACTACCAACTATTCGACAAACAACTCTACCAACTACTCGACTAAACACTTGACCAACTACTCGACCAACTACTCGATCAAGTACTCGACTGAACACTTGACCAACTACTCGACCAACTACTCGACCAAGTACTCGACCAACTACTCGACCAACTACTTGACCAACTACTCGACCAACTACTCGATCAAGTACTCGACTGACCACTCGACCAACTACTTGACCAACTACTCGACCAAGTACTCGACCGACTACGCGACCAACTACTCGACCAACTACTCGACCAACTACTCGACCAACTACTCGATCAAGTACTCGACCAACTACTCGACCAACTACTCGACCAACTACTCGACCAACTACTCGACCAACTACTCGACCAACTACTTGACCAACTACTTGCCAAACTACTCGACCAAATACTCGACCAACTACTCGGTCAAGTACTCGACTAAACACTTGACCAACTACTCGATCAACTACTCGACCAACTACTCGATCAAGTACTCGATTGAACACTTGACCAACTACTCGACCAATTACTCGACCAACTATTCGATCAAGTACTCGACTGACCACTCGACCAACTACTTGACCAACTACTCGAAAAAGTACTCGACCAAGTACTCGACCAACTACGCGACCAACTACTCGAGCAACTTTTCGACCAAGTACTCGACCAACTACTCGAACAACTACTCGACCAACTACTTGACCAACTACTCGACCAACTACTCGACCAACTACTCGACCAACTACTCGACCAACTACTCGACCAACTACTCGACCAACTACTTGACCAACTACTCGACCAACTACTCGATCAAGTACTCGACTGACCACTCGACCAACTACTTGACCAACTACTCGACCAAGTACTCGACCGACTACGCGACCAACTACTCGACCAACTACTCGACCAACTACTCGATCAAGTACTCGACTGAACACTTGACCAACTACTCGACCAACTACTCGATCAAGTACTCGACTGACCACTCGACCAACTACTTGACGAACTACTCGACCAAGTACTCGACCAAGTACTCGACCAACTACGCGACCAACTACTCGACCAACTACTCGATCAAGTACTCGACCAACTACTCGACCAACTACTCGACCAACTACTCGACCAACTACTCGACCAACTACTCGACCAACTACTGGACCAACTACTCGACCAACTACTCGACCAACTACTCGACCAACTACTCGACCAACTACTCGATCAACTACTCGACTCACCACTGGACCAACTACTTGACCAACTACTCGACCAACTACTCGACCAACTGCTCGACCAACTACTCGACCAACTACTCGACAAACAACTCGATCAAGTACTCGACTGACCATTCGACCAACTACACTACCAACTATTCGACAAACTACTCGACCAACTACTCGATCAACTACTCGACTCACCACTGGACCAACTACTTGACAAACTACTCGATCAAGTACTCGACCGACCATTCGACCAACTACACTACCAACTACTCGACAAACTACTCGACCAAATACTTGATCAACTACTAGACTCACCACTGGACCAACTACTTGACCAACTACTCGACCAACTACTCGACCAACTACTCCACCAACTACTTGACCAACTACTTGACCAACTACTCGACCAACTACTCGACCAACTACTCGATCAAGTACTCGACTGAACACTTGACCAAGTACTCGACCAACTACTCGACCAACTACTCGACCAACTACTCGATCAAGTACTCGACTGATAACTTGACCAACTACTCGACCAACTACTCGATCAAGTACTCGACTGACCACTCGACCAACTGCTTGACCAACTACTCGACCAAGTACTCGACCAAGTACTCGACCAACTACGCGACCAACTACTCGAACAACTACTCGATCAACTACTCGACTCACCACTGGATCAACTACTTGACCAACTTCTCGACCAACAACTCGACCAACTACTCCACCAACTACTCGACCAACTACTCGACCAACTACTTGACCAACTTCTCGACCAACTACTCGATCAAGTACTCGACTGACCACTCGACCAACTACTTGACCAACTACTCGACCAACTACTCGACCAACTACTCGACCAAGTACTCGACCAACTACTCGACCAAGTACTCGACCAACTACTCGACCAACTACTCGACCAAGTACTCGACCGACCATTCGACCAACTACACTACCAACTACTCGACAAACTACTCGACCAACTACTCGACCAACTACTCGATCAAGTACTCGACTGAACACTTGACCAACTACTCGACCAACTACTCGATCAAGTACTCGACTGACCACTCGGCCAACTACTTGACCAAGTACTCGACCAAGTACTCGACCAAGTACTCGACCAACTACGCGACCAACTACTCGAACAACTACTCGATCAACTACTCGACTCACCACTGGATCAACTACTTGACCAACTTCTCGACCAACAACTCGACCAACTACTCCACCAACTACTCGACCAACTACTCGACCAACTACTTGACCAACTTCTCGACCAACTACTCGATCAAGTACTCGACTGACCACTCGACCAACTACTCGACCAACTACTCGACCAACTACTCGACCAACTTCTCGACCAAGTACTCGACCAACTACTCGACCAAGTACTCGACCAACTACTCGACCAACTACTCGACCAAGTACTCGACCGACCATTCGACCAACTACACTACCAACTACTCGACAAACTACTCGACCAACTACTCGATCAAATACTCGACTCACCACTGGACCAACTACTTGACCAACTACTCGACCAACTACTCGACCAACTACTCCACTAACTACTCGACCAACTACTTGACCAACTACTCGACCAACTACTCGACCAACTACTCGATCAAGAACTCGACTGAACACTTGACCAACTACTCGACCAACAACTCTACCAACTACTCGACTAAACACTTGACCAACTACTCGACCAACTACTCCACCAACTACTCGACCAACTACTCGACCAAGTACTCGACCAACTACTCGACCAAGTACTCGACCAACTACTCGACCAACTACTCGACCAACTACTCGACCAAGTACTCGACCAACGACTCGACCAACAACTCGACCAACTACTCGACCAACTTCTCGACCAACTACTCGACCAACTACTTGACCAACTACTCGACCAACTACTCGACTAAGTACTCGACCAACTACACGACCAACTACTCGACCAACTGCTCGACCAAGTACTCGACCAACTACTCGACCAACTACTCGACCAACTACTCGACCAAGTACTCGACCAACTACGCGACCAACTACTCGACCAACTACTCGACCAAGTACTCGACCAACTACTCGACCAACTACTCGACCAACTACTCGACCAACTACTCGACCAACTACTCAACCAAGTACTTGACCAACTGCTCGACCAACTACTCGACCAACTACTGGATCAACTACTCGACCATCTACTCGACCAACTACTCGACCAATTACTCGACCAACTACTCGAACAAGTACTCGACCAACTACTCGACCAACTACTCGACCGACTACTCGACCAACTACTCGACCAACTACTCGACAAACTACTCGATCAAGTACTCGACTGACAATTCGACCAACTACACTACCAACTATTCGACAAACTACTCGACCAACTACTCGATCAACTACTCGACTCACCACTGGACAAACTACTTGACCAACTACTCGACCAACTACTCGACCAACTACTCTATCAACTACTCGACCAACTACTCGACCAACTACTCGACCAAGTACTCGACCAACTACTCGACCAACTACTCGACCAACTACTCGATCAAGTACTCGACTGAACACTTGACCAACTACTCGACCAACTACTCGATCAAGTACTCGACTGACCACTCGACCAACTACTTGACCAACTACTCGACCAAGTACTCGACCAACTACTCGAACAACTACTCGACCAACTACTTGACCAACTACTCGACCAACTACTCGACCAACTACTCGACCAACTACTCGACCAACTACTCGACCAACTACTTGACCAACTACTCGACCAACTACTCGATCAAGTACTCGACTGACCACTCGACCAACTACTTGACCAACTACTCGACCAAGTACTCGACCGACTACGCGACCAACTACTCGACCAACTACTCGACCAACTACTCGACCAACTACTCGATCGAGTACTCGACTGAACACTTGACCAACTACTCGACCAACTACTCGATCAAGTACTCGACTGACCACTCGACCAACTACTTGACGAACTACTCGACCAAGTACTCGACCAAGTACTCGACCAACTACGCGACCAACTACTCGACCAACTACTCGATCAAGTACTCGACCAACTACTCGACCAAATACTCGACCAACTACTCGACCAACTACTCGACCAACTACTCGACCAACTACTGGACCAACTACTCGACCAACTACTCGACCAACTACTCGACCAACTACTCGATCAACTACTCGACTCACCACTGGACCAACTACTTGACCAACTACTCGACCAACTACTCGACCAACTGCTCGACCAACTACTCGACCAACTACTCGACAAACAACTCGATCAAGTACTCGACTGACCATTCGACCAACTACACTACCAACTATTCGACAAACTACTCGACCAACTACTCGATCAACTACTCGACTCACCACTGGACCAACTACTTGACAAACTACTCGATCAAGTACTCGACCGACCATTCGACCAACTACACTACCAACTACTCGACCAACTACTCGACCAAATACTTGATCAACTACTTGACTCACCACTGGACCAACTACTTGACCAACTACTCGACCAACTACTCGACCAACTACTCCACCAACTACTTGACCAACTACTTGACCAACTACTCGACCAACTACTCGACCAACTACTCGATCAAGTACACGACTGAACACTTGACCAACTACTCGACCAACAACTCTACCAACTACTCGACCAACTACTTGACTTACTACTCGACCAAATACTCGACCAACTACTCGACCAACTACTCGACCAACTACTCGACCAACTACTCGACCAACTACTCGACCAAGTACTCGACCAACTACGCGACCAACTACTCGACCAACTACTCGACCAAGTACTCGACCAACTACTCGACCAACTACTCGACCAACTACTCGACCAACTACTCGACCAACTACTCGACCAAGTACTCGACCAACTACTCGACCAACTACTCGACCAACTACTCGATCAAGTACTCGACTGAACACTTGACCAACTACTCGACCAACTACTCGATCAAGTACTCGACTGACCACACGACCAACTACTTGACCAACTACTCGACCAAGTACTCGACCAAGTACTCGACCAACTACGCGACCAACTACTCGACCAACTACTCGACCAACTACTCGACCAACTACTCGACCAAGTACTCGACCAACTACTCGACCAACTACTCGACTAACTACTCGACCAACTACTCGACCAACTACTCGACCAAGTACTTGACCAACTGCTAGACCAACTACTCGACCAACTACTGGACCAACTACTCGACCATCTACTCGACCAACTTTTCGACCAACTACTCGACCAACTACTCGATCAAGTACTCGACCAACAACTCGACCAACTACTCGACCAACTACTCGACCAACTACTCGACAAACTACTCGATCAAGTACTCGACTGACCATTCGACCAACTACACAACCAACTATTCGACAAACAACTCTACCAACTACTCGACTAAACACTTGACCAACTACTCGACCAACTACTCGATCAAGTACTCGACTGAACACTTGACCAACTACTCGACCAACTACTCGACCAAGTACTCGACCAACTACTCGACCAACTACTTGACCAACTACTCGACCAACTACTCGATCAAGTACTCGACTGACCACTCGACCAACTACTTGACCAACTACTCGACCAAGTACTCGACCGACTACGCGACCAACTACTCGACCAACTACTCGACCAACTACTCGACCAACTACTCGATCAAGTACTCGACCAACTACTCGACCAACTACTCGACCAACTACTCGACCAACTACTCGACCAACTACTCGACCAACTACTTGACCAACTACTTGACCAACTGCTAGACCAACTACTCGACCAACTACTGGACCAACTACTCGACCATCTACTCGACCAACTTTTCGACCAACTACTCGACCAACTACTCGATCAAGTACTCGACCAACAACTCGACCAACTACTCGACCAACTACTCGACCAACTACTCGACCAACTACTCGACAAACTACTCGATCAAGTACTCGACTGACCATTCGACCAACTACACAACCAACTATTCGACAAACAACTCTACCAACTACGCGACCAACTACTCGACCAACTACTCGACCAATTACTCGACCAAGTACTCGACCAACTACTCGACCAACTACTCGACCGACTACTCGACCAACTACTCGACCAACTACTCGACAAACTACTCGATCAAGTACTCGACTGACCATTCGACCAACTACACTACCAACTATTCGACAAACTACTCGACCAACTACTCGATCAACTACTCGACTCACCACTGGACAAACTACTTGACCAACTACTCGACCAACTACTCGACCAACTACTCTACCAACTACTCGACCAACTACTCGACCAATTACTCGACCAAGTACTCGACAAACTACTCGACCAACTACTCAACCAACTACTCGACCAACTACTCGACCAACTACTCGACCAACTACTCGACCAAGTACTCGACCAACTACGCGACCAACTACTCGACCAACTACTCGACCAAGTACTCGACCAACTACTCGACCAACTACTCGACCAACTACTCGACCAACTACTCGACCAACTACTCGACCAAGTACTCGACCAACTACTCGACCAACTACTCGACCAACTACTCGATCAAGTACTCGACTGAACACTTGACCAACTACTCGACCAACTACTCGATCAAGTACTCGACTGACCACACGACCAACTACTTGACCAACTACTCGACCAAGTACTCGACCAAGTACTCGACCAACTACGCGACCAACTACTCGACCAACTACTCGACCAACTACTCGACCAACTACTCGACCAAGTACTCGACCAACTACTCGACCAACTACTCGACTAACTACTCGACCAACTACTCGACCAACTACTCGACCAAGTACTTGACCAACTGCTAGACCAACTACTCGACCAACTACTGGACCAACTACTCGACCATCTACTCGACCAACTTTTCGACCAACTACTCGACCAACTACTCGATCAAGTACTCGACCAACAACTCGACCAACTACTCGACCAACTACTCGACCAACTACTCGACCAACTACTCGACAAACTACTCGATCAAGTACTCGACTGACCATTCGACCAACTACACAACCAACTATTCGACAAACAACTCTACCAACTACTCGACTAAACACTTGACCAACTACTCGACCAACTACTCGATCAAGTACTCGACTGAACACTTGACCAACTACTCGACCAACTACTCGACCAAGTACTCGACCAACTACTCGACCAACTACTTGACCAACTACTCGACCAACTACTCGATCAAGTACTCGACTGACCACTCGACCAACTACTTGACCAACTACTCGACCAAGTACTCGACCGACTACGCGACCAACTACTCGACCAACTACTCGACCAACTACTCGACCAACTACTCGATCAAGTACTCGACCAACTACTCGACCAACAACTCGACCAACTACTCGACCAACTACTCGACCAACTACTCGACCAACTACTTGACCAACTACTTGACCAACTGCTAGACCAACTACTCGACCAACTACTGGACCAACTACTCGACCATCTACTCGACCAACTTTTCGACCAACTACTCGACCAACTACTCGATCAAGTACTCGACCAACAACTCGACCAACTACTCGACCAACTACTCGACCAACTACTCGACCAACTACTCGACAAACTACTCGATCAAGTACTCGACTGACCATTCGACCAACTACACAACCAACTATTCGACAAACAACTCTACCAACTACGCGACCAACTACTCGACCAACTACTCGACCAATTACTCGACCAAGTACTCGACCAACTACTCGACCAACTACTCGACCGACTACTCGACCAACTACTCGACCAACTACTCGACAAACTACTCGATCAAGTACTCGACTGACCATTCGACCAACTACACTACCAACTATTCGACAAACTACTCGACCAACTACTCGATCAACTACTCGACTCACCACTGGACAAACTACTTGACCAACTACTCGACCAACTACTCGACCAACTACTCTACCAACTACTCGACCAACTACTCGACCAATTACTCGACCAAGTACTCGACAAACTACTCGACCAACTACTCTACCAACTACTCGATCAAGTACTCGACTGAACACTTGACCAACTACTCGACCAACTACTCGATCAAGTACTCGACTGACCACTCGACCAACTACTTGACCAACTACTCGACCAAGTACTCGACCAAGTACTCGACCAACTACGCGACCAACTACTCGAACAACTACTCGATCAACTACTCGACTCACCACTGGACCAACTACTTGACCAACTACTCGACCAACTACTCGACCAACTACTCCACCAACTACTCGACCAACTACTCCACCAACTACTTGACCAACTACTTGACCAACTACTCGACCAACTACTCGACCAACTACTCGATCAAGTACTCGACTGAACACTTGACCAACTACTCGACCAACAACTCTACCAACTACTCGACCAACTACTTGACTTACTACTCGACCAAATACTCGACCAACTACTCGACCAACTACTCGACCAACTACTCGACCAACTACTCGACCAACTTCTCGACCAAGTACTCGACCAACTACTCGACCAACTACTCGACCAAGTACTCGACCAACTACTCGACCAACTACTCGACCAACTACTCGACCAACTACTCGACCAAGTACTCGACCAACTACTCGACCAACTACTCGACCAACTACTCGATCAAGTACTCGACTGAACACTTGACCAACTACTCGACCAACTACTCGATCAAGTACTCGACTGACCACTCGACCAACTACTTGACCAACTACTCGACCAAGTACTCGACCAAGTACTCGACCAACTACGCGACCAACTACTCGAACAACTACTCGATCAACTACTCGACTCACCACTGGATCAACTACTTGACCAACTACTCGACCAACAACTCGACCAACTACTCCACCAACTACTCGACCAACTACTCGACCAACTACTTGACCAACTTCTCGACCAACTACTCGATCAAGTACTCGACTGACCACTCGACCAACTACTCGACCAACTACTCGACCAACTACTCGACCAACTACTCGACCAAGTACTCGACCAACTACTCGACCAAGTACTCGACCAACTACTCGACCAACTACTCGACCAAGTACTCGACCGACCATTCGACCAACTACACTACCAACTACTCGACAAACTACTCGACCAACTACTCGATCAACTACTCGACTCACCACTGGACAAACTACTTGACCACCTACTCGACCAACTACTCGACCATCTACTCGACCAACTACTCGACCAACTACTCGACCAACTACTCGACCAACTATTCGACCATGTACTCGACCAACTACTCGACCAACTACTCGACCAAGTACTCGACCAACTACTCGACCAACTACTCGACCAACTTCTCGACCAACTACTCGACCAAGTACTCGACCAACTACTCGACCAAATACTCGACCAACTACTCGATCAAGTACTCGACTGAACTCTTGACCAACTACTCGACCAACAACTCGACCAACTACTCGACCAACTACTTGACCAACTACTCGACCAACTACTCGACCAACTACTCGACCAACTACTCAAACAACTACTCGACCAACTACTTGACCAACTACTTGACCAACTACTTGCCAAACTACTCGACCAAGTACTCGACCAACTACTCGGTCAAGTATTCGACTAAACACTTGACCAACTACTCGACCAACTACTCGACCAACTACTCGATCACGTACTCGACTGAACACTTGACCAACTACTCGACCAATTACTCGACCAACTACTCGATCAAGTACTCGACTGACCACTCGACCAACTACTTGACCAACTACTCGACCAAGTACTCGACCTAATACTCGACCAACTACTCGACCAACTACTCGATCAACTATTCGACCAAATACTCGACCAAATACTCGACCAACTACTCGACCAACTACTCGACCAAGTACTCGACCAACTACTCGACCAACTACTCGACCAAGTACTCGACCAACTACTCGACCAACTACTCGACCAACTACTCGACCAACTACTCGACCAACGATTCGACCAACAACTCGACCAACTACTCAACCAACTACTCGACCAACTACTCGACCAACTACTCGACCGACTACTCGACCAACTACTCGACCAACTACTCGACCAACTACTCGATCAAGTACTCGACTGAACACTTGACCAACTACTCGATCAAGTACTCGACTGACCACTCGACCAACTACTTGACGAACTACTCGATTAGTACTCGACCAAGTACTCGACCAACTAAGCGACCAACTACTCGACCAACTACTCGACCAAGTACTCGACCAACTACTCGACCTACTACTCGACCAACTACTCGACCAACTACTCGACCAAGTACTCGACCAACTACTCGACCAAGTACTCGACCAACTGCTCGACCAACTACTCGACCAACTACTCGACCAACTACTCGACCAACTACTCGATCAAGTACTCGACTGAACACTTGACCAACTACTCGACCAACAACTCTACCAACTACTCGACCAACTACTTGACCAACTTCTCGACCAACTACTCGACCAACTACTCGACCAACTACTCGACCAACTACTCGACCAACTACTCGACCAACTACTCGACCAAGTACTCGACCAACTACTCGACCAACTATTCGACCAAGTACTCGACCAACTACTCGACCAACTACTCGACCAACTACTCGACCAAGTATTCGACCAACGACTCGACCAACATCTCGACCAACTACTCAACCAACTACTCAACCAACTACTCGACCAACTACTCGACCAACTACTTGACCAACTACTCGATCAACTACTCGACCAACTACTCGACCAAATACTCGACCAACTATTCGACCAAGTGCTCGACCAACTACTCGACCAACTACTCGAATGACTACTCGACCAACGACTCGACCAACTACTCGACCAACTACTCGACCAACTACTCGACCAACTACTCGACCAACATTTCGACCAACTACTCGACCAACTTCTTGACCAACTACTCGATCAAGTACTCGACCAACTACTCGACCAACTACTTGACCAACTACTCGACCAACTACTCGACCAAGTACTCGACCAACTACACGACCAACTACTCGACCAACTACTCGGTCAAGTACTCGACTAAACACTTGACCAACTACTCGACCAACTACTCCACCAACTACTCGACCAACAACTCGACCAAGTACTCGACCAACTACTCGACCAAGTACTCGACCAACTACTCGACCAACTACTCGACCAACTACTCGACCAACTACTCGACCAAGTACTCGACCAACGACTCGACCAACAACTCGACCAACTACTCGACCAACTACTCGACCAACTACTCGACCAACTACTTGACCAACTACTCGACCAACTACTCGACCAAGTACTCGACCAACTACACGACCAACTACTCGACCAACTACTCGATCAAGTACTCGACTGAACTCTTGACCAACTACTCGACCAACAACTCGACCAACTACTCGACCAACTACTTGACCAATTACTCGACCAACTATTCGATCAAGTACTCGACTGACCACTCGACCAACTACTTGACCAACTACTCGACCAAGTACTCGACCAAGTACTCGACCAACTACGCGACCAACTACTCGACCAACTATTCGACCAAGTAATCGACCAACTACTCGAACAACTACTCGACCAACTACTTGAACAACAACTCGACCAACTACTCGACCAACTACTCGACCAAGTACTCGACCAACTACTCGACCAACTACTTGACCAACTACTCGACCAACTACTCGACCAACTACTTGACCAACTACTTGCCAAACTACTCGACCAAGTACTCGACCAACTACTCGGTCAAGTACTCGACTAAACACTTGACCAACTACTCGATCAACTACTCGACCAACTACTCGATCAAGTACTCGACTGAACACTTGACCAACTACTCGACCAATTACTCGACCAACTATTCGATCAAGTACTCGACTGACTACTCGACCAACTACTTGACCAACTACTCGACCAAGTACTCGACCAACTACGCGACCAACTACTCGACCAACTTTTCGACCAAGTACTCGACCAACTACTCGAACAACTACTCGACCAACTACTTGACCAACTACTCGACCAACTACTCGACCAAATACTCGACCAACTACTCGACCAACTACTCGACCAACTACTTGACCAACTACTCGACCAACTACTCGATCAAGTACTCGACTGACCACTCGACCAACTACTTGACCAACTACTCGACCAAGTACTCGACCGACTACGCGACCAACTACTCGACCAACTACTCGACCAACTACTCGACCAACTACTCGATCAAGTACTCGACTGAACACTTGACCAACTACTCGACCAACTACTCGATCAAGTACTCGACTGACCACTCGACCAACTACTTGACGAACTACTCGACCAAGTACTCGACCAACTACGCGACCAACTACTCGAACAACTACTCGATCAAGTACTCGACCAACTACTCGACCAACTACTCGACCAACTACTCGACCAACTACTCGACCAACTACTCGACCAACTACTCGACCAACTACTCGACCAACTACTCGACCAACTACTCGACCAACTACTCGACCAACTACTCGATCAACTACTCGACTCACCACTGGACCAACTACTTGACCAACTACTCGACCAACTACTCGAACAACTGCTCGACCAACTACTCGACCAACTACTCGACAAACAACTCGATCAAGTACTCGACTGACCATTCGACCAACTACACTACCAACTATTCGACAAACTACTCGACCAACTACTCGATCAACTACTCGACTCACCACTGGACCAACTACTTGACAAACTACTCGATCAAGTACTCGACCGACCACTCGACCAACTACACTACCAACTCCTCGACAAACTACTCGACCAAATACTTGATCAACTACTAGTCTCACCACTGGACCAACTACTTGACCAACTACTCGACCAACTACTCGACCAACTACTCCACCAACTACTTGACCAACTACTTGACCAACTACTCGACCAACTACTCGACCAACTACTCGATCAAGTACTCGACAGAACACTTGACCAACTACTCGACCAACAACTCTACCAACTACTCGACCAACTACTTGACCAACTACTCGACTCACCACTGGACCAACTACTTGACAAACTACTCGATCAAGTACTCGACCGACCATTCGACCAACTACACTACCAACTACTCGACAAACTACTCGACCAAATACTTGATCAACTACTAGACTCACCACTGGACCAACTACTTGACCAACTACTCGACCAACTACTCGACCAACTACTCCACCAACTACTTGAACAACTACTTGACCAACTACTCGACCAACTACTCGACCAATTACTCGATCAAGTACTCGACAGAACACTTGACCAACTACTCGACCAACTACTCGACAAACTACTCGATCAAGTACTCGACTGACCATTCGACCAACTACACTACCAACTATTCGACAAACAACTCTACCAACTACTCGACTAAACACTTGACCAACTACTCGACCAACTACTCGATCAAGTACTCGACTGAACACTTGACCAACTACTCGACCAACTACTCGACCAAGTACTCGACCAACTACTCGACCAACTACTTGACCAACTACTCGACCAACTACTCGACCAACTACTCGATCAAGTACTCGACTGAACACTTGACCAACTACTCGACCAATTACTCGACCAACTATTCGATTAAGTACTCGACTGACCACTCGACCAACTACTTGACCAACTACTCGAAAAAGTACTCGACCAAGTACTCGACCAACTACGCGACCAACTACTCGAGTAACTTTTCGACCAAGTACTCGACCAACTACTCGAACAACTACTCGACCAACTACTTGACCAACTACTCGACCAACTACTCGACCAACTACTCGACCAACTACTCGACCAACTACTCGACCAACTACTTGACCAACTACTCGACCAACTACTCGATCAAGTACTCGACTGACCACTCGACCAACTACTTGACCAACTACTCGACCAAGTACTCGACCGACTACGCGACCAACTACTCGACCAACTACTCGACCAACTACTCGACCAACTACTCGATCAAGTACTCGACTGAACACTTGACCAACTACTCGACCAACTACTCGATCAAGTACTCGACTGACCACTCGACCAACTACTTGACGAACTACTCGACCAAGTACTCGACCAAGTACTCGACCAACTACGCGACCAACTACTCGACCAACTACTCGATCAAGTACTCGACCAACTACTCGACCAAATACTCGACCAACTACTCGACCAACTACTCGACCAACTACTCGACCAACTACTGGACCAACTACTCGACCAACTACTCGACCAACTACTCGACCAACTACTCGATCAACTACTCGACTCACCACTGGACCAACTACTTGACCAACTACTCGACCAACTACTCGACCAACTGCTCGACCAACTACTCGACCAACTACTCGACAAACAACTCGATCAAGTACTCGACTGACCATTCGACCAACTACACTACCAACTATTCGACAAACTACTCGACCAACTACTCGATCAACTACTCGACTCACCACTGGACCAACTACTTGACAAACTACTCGATCAAGTACTCGACCGACCATTCGACCAACTACACTACCAACTACTCGACCAACTACTCGACCAAATACTTGATCAACTACTTGACTCACCACTGGACCAACTACTTGACCAACTACTCGACCAACTACTCGACCAACTACTCCACCAACTACTTGACCAACTACTTGACCAACTACTCGACCAACTACTCGACCAACTACTCGATCAAGTACTCGACTGAACACTTGACCAACTACTCGACCAACAACTCTACCAACTACTCGACCAACTACTTGACTTACTACTCGACCAAATACTCGACCAACTACTCGACCAACTACTCGACCAACTACTCGACCAACTACTCGACCAACTACTCGACCAAGTACTCGACCAACTACGCGACCAACTACTCGACCAACTACTCGACCAAGTACTCGACCAACTACTCGACCAACTACTCGACCAACTACTCGACCAACTACTCGACCAACTACTCGACCAAGTACTCGACCAACTACTCGACCAACTACTCGACCAACTACTCGATCAAGTACTCGACTGAACACTTGACCAACTACTCGACCAACTACTCGATCAAGTACTCGACTGACCACACGACCAACTACTTGACCAACTACTCGACCAAGTACTCGACCAAGTACTCGACCAACTACGCGACCAACTACTCGACCAACTACTCGACCAACTACTCGACCAACTACTCGACCAAGTACTCGACCAACTACTCGACCAACTACTCGACTAACTACTCGACCAACTACTCGACCAAGTACTTGACCAACTGCTAGACCAACTACTCGACCAACTACTGGACCAACTACTCGACCATCTACTCGACCAACTTTTCGACCAACTACTCGACCAACTACTCGATCAAGTACTCGACCAAGTACTTGACCAACTGCTAGACCAACTACTCGACCAACTACTGGACCAACTACTCGACCATCTACTCGACCAACTTTTCGACCAACTACTCGACCAACTACTCGATCAAGTACTCGACCAACTACTCGGTCAAGTACTCGACTAAACACTTGACCAACTACTCGATCAACTACTCGACCAAGTACTCGACTGAACACTTGACCAACTACTCGACCAACTACTCGACCAAGTACTCGACCAACTACTCGACCAACTACTTGACCAACTACTCGACCAACTACTCGATCAAGTACTCGACTGACCACTCGACCAACTACTTGACCAACTACTCGACCAAGTACTCGACCGACTACGCGACCAACTACTCGACCAACTACTCGACCAACTACTCGACCAACTACTCGATCAAGTACTCGACCAACTACTCGACCAACTACTCGACCAACTACTCGACCAACTACTCGACCAACTACTCGACCAACTACTTGACCAACTACTTGCCAAACTACTCGACCAAATACTCGACCAACTACTCGGTCAAGTACTCGACTAAACACTTGACCAACTACTCGATCAACTACTCGACCAACTACTCGACCAAGTACTCGACCAACTACGCGACCAACTACTCGACCAACTTTTCGACCAAGTACTCGACCAACTACTCGAACAACTACTCGACCAACTACTTGACCAACTACTCGACCAACTACTCGACCAACTACTCGACCAACTACTCGACCAACTACTCGACCAACTACTTGACCAACTACTCGACCAACTACTCGATCAAGTACTCGACTGACCACTCGACCAACTACTTGACCAACTACTCGACCAAGTACTCGACCGACTACGCGACCAACTACTTGACCAACTACTCGACCAACTACTCGACCAACTACTCGATCAAGTACTCGACTGAACACTTGACCAACTACTCGACCAACTACTCGATCAAGTACTCGACTGACCACTCGACCAACTACTTGACGAACTACTCGACCAAGTACTCGACCAAGTACTCGACCAACTACGCGACCAACTACTCGACCAACTACTCGATCAAGTACTCGACCAACTACTCGACCAACTACTCGACCAACTACTCGACCAACTACTCGACCAACTACTCGACCAACTACTCGACCAACTACTGGACAAACTACTCGACCAACTACTCGACCAACTACTCGACCAACTACTCGATCAACTACTCGACCAAGTACTCGACCAACTACTCGACCAAGTACTCGACCAACTGCTCGACCAACTACTCGACCAACTACTCGACCAACTACTCGACCAACTACTCGATCAAGTACTCGACTGAACACTTGACCAACTACTCGACCAACAACTCTACCAACTACTCGACCAACTACTTGACCAACTTCTCGACCAACTACTCGACCAACTACTCGACCAACTACTCGACCAACTACTCGACCAACTACTCGACCAACTACTCGACCAAGTACTCGACCAACTACTCGACCAACTACTCGACCAACTACTCGACCAACTACTCGACCAAGTACTCGACCAACTACTCGACCAAGTACTCGACCAACTGCTCGACCAATTACTCGACCAACTACTCGACCAACTACTCGACCAACTACTCGATCAAGTACTCGACTGAACACTTGACCAACTACTCGACCAACAACTCTACCAACTACTCGACCAACTACTTGACCAACTTCTCGACCAACTACTCGACCAACTACTCGACCAACTACTCGACCAACTACTCGACCAACTACTCGACCAACTACTCGACCAAGTACTCGACCAACTACTCGACCAACTATTCGACCAAGTACTCGACCAACTACTCGACCAACTACTCGACCAACTACTCGACCAAGTATTCGACCAACGACTCGACCAACATCTCGACCAACTACTCAACCAACTACTCAACCAACTACTCGACCAACTACTCGACCAACTACTTGACCAACTACTCGATCAACTACTCGACCAACTACTCGACCAACTACTCGACCAACTATTCGACCAAGTGCTCGACCAACTACTCGACCAACTACTCGAATGACTACTCGACCAACGACTCGACCAACTACTCGACCAACTACTCGACCAACTACTCGACCAACTACTCGACCAACTTTTCGACCAACTACTCGACCAACTTCTTGACCAACTACTCGATCAAGTACTCGACCAACGACTCGACCAACAACTCGACCAACTACTCGACCAACTACTCGACCAAGTACTCGACCAACTACTTGACCAACTACTCGACCAACTACTCGACCAAGTACTCGACCAACTACACGACCAACTACTCGACCAACTACTCGATCAAGTACTCGACTGAACTCTTGACCAACTACTCGACCAACAACTCGACCAACTACTCGACCAACTACTTGACCAATTACTCGACCAACTATTCGATCAAGTACTCGACTGACCACTCGACCAACTACTTGACCAACTACTCGACCAAGTACTCGACCAAGTACTCGACCAACTACGCGACCAACTACTCGACCAACTATTCGACCAAGTAATCGACCAACTACTCGAACAACTACTCGACCAACTACTTGAACAACAACTCGACCAACTACTCGACCAACTACTCGACCAAGTACTCGACCAACTACTCGACCAACTACTTGACCAACTACTCGACCAACTACTCGACCAACTACTTGACCAACTACTTGCCAAACTACTCGACCAAGTACTCGACCAACTACTCGGTCAAGTACTCGACTAAACACTTGACCAACTACTCGATCAACTACTCGACCAACTACTCGATCAAGTACTCGACTGAACACTTGACCAACTACTCGACCAATTACTCGACCAACTATTCGATCAAGTACTCGACTGACTACTCGACCAACTACTTGACCAACTACTCGACCAAGTACTCGACCAACTACGCGACCAACTACTCGACCAACTTTTCGACCAAGTACTCGACCAACTACTCGAACAACTACTCGACCAACTACTTGACCAACTACTCGACCAACTACTCGACCAACTACTCGACCAACTACTCGACCAACTACTCGACCAACTACTTGACCAACTACTCGACCAACTACTCGATCAAGTACTCGACTGACCACTCGACCAACTACTTGACCAACTACTCGACCAAGTACTCGACCGACTACGCGACCAACTACTCGACCAACTACTCGACCAACTACTCGACCAACTACTCGATCAAGTACTCGACTGAACACTTGACCAACTACTCGACCAACTACTCGATCAAGTACTCGACTGACCACTCGACCAACTACTTGACGAACTACTCGACCAAGTACTCGACCAAGTACTCGACCAACTACGCGACCAACTACTCGAACAACTACTCGATCAAGTACTCGACCAACTACTCGACCAACTACTCGACCAACTACTCGACCAACTACTCGACCAACTACTCGACCAACTACTCGACCAACTACTGGACCAACTACTCGACCAACTACTCGACCAACTACTCGACCAACTACTCGATCAACTACTCGACTCACCACTGGACCAACTACTTGACCAACTACTCGACCAACTACTCGAACAACTGCTCGACCAACTACTCGACCAACTACTCGACAAACAACTCGATCAAGTACTCGACTGACCATTCGACCAACTACACTACCAACTATTCGACAAACTACTCGACCAACTACTCGATCAACTACTCGACTCACCACTGGACCAACTACTTGACAAACTACTCGATCAAGTACTCGACCGACCATTCGACCAACTACACTACCAACTCCTCGACAAACTACTCGACCAAATACTTGATCAACTACTAGTCTCACCACTGGACCAACTACTTGACCAACTACTCGACCAACTACTCGACCAACTACTCCACCAACTACTTGACCAACTACTTGACCAACTACTCGACCAACTACTCGACCAACTACTCGATCAAGTACTCGACAGAACACTTGACCAACTACTCGACCAACAACTCTACCAACTACTCGACCAACTACTTGACCAACTACTCGACTCACCACTGGACCAACTACTTGACAAACTACTCGATCAAGTACTCGACCGACCATTCGACCAACTACACTACCAACTACTCGACAAACTACTCGACCAAATACTTGATCAACTACTAGACTCACCACTGGACCAACTACTTGACCAACTACTCGACCAACTACTCGACCAACTACTCCACCAACTACTTGAACAACTACTTGACCAACTACTCGACCAACTACTCGACCAATTACTCGATCAAGTACTCGACAGAACACTTGACCAACTACTCGACCAACTACTCGACAAACTACTCGATCAAGTACTCGACTGACCATTCGACCAACTACACTACCAACTATTCGACAAACAACTCTACCAACTACTCGACTAAACACTTGACCAACTACTCGACCAACTACTCGATCAAGTACTCGACTGAACACTTGACCAACTACTCGACCAACTACTCGACCAAGTACTCGACCAACTACTCGACCAACTACTTGACCAACTACTCGACCAACTACTCGACCAACTACTCGATCAAGTACTCGACTGAACACTTGACCAACTACTCGACCAATTACTCGACCAACTATTCGATTAAGTACTCGACTGACCACTCGACCAACTACTTGACCAACTACTCGAAAAAGTACTCGACCAAGTACTCGACCAACTACGCGACCAACTACTCGAGCAACTTTTCGACCAAGTACTCGACCAACTACTCGAACAACTACTCGACCAACTACTTGACCAACTACTCGACCAACTACTCGACCAACTACTCGACCAACTACTCGACCAACTACTCGACCAACTACTTGACCAACTACTCGACCAACTACTCGATCAAGTACTCGACTGACCACTCGACCAACTACTTGACCAACTACTCGACCAAGTACTCGACCGACTACGCGACCAACTACTCGACCAACTACTCGACCAACTACTCGACCAACTACTCGATCAAGTACTCGACTGAACACTTGACCAACTACTCGACCAACTACTCGATCAAGTACTCGACTGACCACTCGACCAACTACTTGACGAACTACTCGACCAAGTACTCGACCAAGTACTCGACCAACTACGCGACCAACTACTCCACCAACTACTCGATCAAGTACTCGACCAACTACTCGACCAAATACTCGACCAACTACTCGACCAACTACTCGACCAACTACTCGACCAACTACTGGACCAACTACTCGACCAACTACTCGACCAACTACTCGACCAACTACTCGATCAACTACTCGACTCACCACTGGACCAACTACTTGACCAACTACTCGACCAACTACTCGACCAACTGCTCGACCAACTACTCGACCAACTACTCGACAAACAACTCGATCAAGTACTCGACTGACCATTCGACCAACTACACTACCAACTATTCGACAAACTACTCGACCAACTACTCGATCAACTACTCGACTCACCACTGGACCAACTACTTGACAAACTACTCGATCAAGTACTCGACCGACCATTCGACCAACTACACTACCAACTACTCGACAAACTACTCGACCAAATACTTGATCAACTACTTGACTCACCACTGGACCAACTACTTGACCAACTACTCGACCAACTACTCGACCAACTACTCCACCAACTACTTGACCAACTACTTGACCAACTACTCGACCAACTACTCGACCAACTACTCGATCAAGTACTCGACTGAACACTTGACCAACTACTCGACCAACAACTCTACCAACTACTCGACCAACTACTTGACTTACTACTCGACCAAATACTCGACCAACTACTCGACCAACTACTCGACCAACTACTCGACCAACTACTCGACCAACTACTCGACCAAGTACTCGACCAACTACGCGACCAACTACTCGACCAACTACTCGACCAAGTACTCGACCAACTACTCGACCAACTACTCGACCAACTACTCGACCAACTACTCGACCAACTACTCGACCAAGTACTCGACCAACTACTCGACCAACTACTCGACCAACTACTCGATCAAGTACTCGACTGAACACTTGACCAACTACTCGACCAACTACTCGATCAAGTACTCGACTGACCACACGACCAACTACTTGACCAACTACTCGACCAAGTACTCGACCAAGTACTCGACCAACTACGCGACCAACTACTCGACCAACTACTCGACCAACTACTCGACCAACTACTCGACCAAGTACTCGACCAACTACTCGACCAACTACTCGACTAACTACTCGACCAACTACTCGACCAACTACTCGACCAAGTACTTGACCAACTGCTAGACCAACTACTCGACCAACTACTGGACCAACTACTCGACCATCTACTCGACCAACTTTTCGACCAACTACTCGACCAACTACTCGATCAAGTACTCGACCAACAACTCGACCAACTACTCGACCAACTACTCGACCAACTACTCGACCAACTACTCGACAAACTACTCGATCAAGTACTCGACTGACCATTCGACCAACTACACTACCAACTATTCGACAAACAACTCTACCAACTACTCGACTAAACACTTGACCAACTACTCGACCAACTACTCGATCAAGTACTCGACTGAACACTTGACCAACTACTCGACCAACTACTCGACCAAGTACTCGACCAACTACTCGACCAACTACTTGACCAACTACTCGACCAACTACTCGATCAAGTACTCGACTGACCACTCGACCAACTACTTGACCAACTACTCGACCAAGTACTCGACCGACTACGCGACCAACTACTCGACCAACTACTCGACCAACTACTCGACCAACTACTCGATCAAGTACTCGACCAACTACTCGACCAACTACTCGACCAACTACTCGACCAACTACTCGACCAACTACTCGACCAACTACTTGACCAACTACTTGCCAAACTACTCGACCAAATACTCGACCAACTACTCGGTCAAGTACTCGACTAAACACTTGACCAACTACTCGATCAACTACTCGACCAACTACTCGACCAAGTACTCGACCAACTACGCGACCAACTACTCGACCAACTTTTCGACCAAGTACTCGACCAACTACTCGAACAACTACTCGACCAACTACTTGACCAACTACTCGACCAACTACTCGACCAACTACTCGACCAACTACTCGACCAACTACTCGACCAACTACTTGACCAACTACTCGACCAACTACTCGATCAAGTACTCGACTGACCACTCGACCAACTACTTGACCAACTACTCGACCAAGTACTCGACCGACTACGCGACCAACTACTTGACCAACTACTCGACCAACTACTCGACCAACTACTCGATCAAGTACTCGACTGAACACTTGACCAACTACTCGACCAACTACTCGATCAAGTACTCGACTGACCACTCGACCAACTACTTGACGAACTACTCGACCAAGTACTCGACCAAGTACTCGACCAACTACGCGACCAACTACTCGACCAACTACTCGATCAAGTACTCGACCAACTACTCGACCAACTACTCGACCAACTACTCGACCAACTACTCGACCAACTACTCGACCAACTACTCGACCAACTACTGGACAAACTACTCGACCAACTACTCGACCAACTACTCGACCAACTACTCGATCAACTACTCGACTCACCACTGGACCAACTACTTGACCAACTACTCGACCAACTACTCGAACAACTGCTCGACCAACTACTCGACCAACTACTCGACAAACAACTCGATCAAGTACTCGACTGACCATTCGACCAACTACACTACCAACTATTCGACAAACTACTCGACCAACTACTCGATCAACTACTCGACTCACCACTGGACCAACTACTTGACAAACTACTCGATCAAGTACTCGACCGACCATTCGACCAACTACACTACCAACTCCTCGACAAACTACTCGACCAAATACTTGATCAACTACTAGTCTCACCACTGGACCAACTACTTGACCAACTACTCGACCAACTACTCGAACAACTACTCCACCAACTACTTGACCAACTACTTGACCAACTACTCGACCAACTACTCGACCAACTACTCGATCAAGTACTCGACAGAACACTTGACCAACTACTCGAACAACAACTCTACCAACTACTCGACCAACTACTTGACCAACTACTCGACTCACCACTGGACCAACTACTTGACATACTACTCGATCAAGTACTCGACCGACCATTCGACCAACTACACTACCAACTACTCGACAAACTACTCGACCAAATACTTGATCAACTACTAGACTCACCACTGGACCAACTACTTGACCAACTACTCGACCAACTACTCGACCAACTACTCCACCAACTACTTGAACAACTACTTGACCATCTACTCGACCAACTACTCGACCAACTACTCGATCAAGTACTCGACAGAAAACTTGACCAACTACTCGACCAACAACTCTACCAACTACTCGACCAACTACTTGACCAACTACTCGACCAAATGCTCGACCAACTACTCGACCAACTACTCCACCAACTACTCGACCAACTACTCGACCAAGTACTCGACCAACTACTCGACCAACTACTCGACTAACTACTCGACCAACTACTCGACCAACTACTCGACCAAGTACTTGACCAACTGCTAGACCAACTACTCGACCAACTACTGGACCAACTACTCGACCATCTACTCGACCAACTTTTCGACCAACTACTCGACCAACTACTCGACCAAGTACTCGACCAACAACTCGACCAACTACTCGACCAACTACTCGACCAACTACTCGACCAACTACTCGACAAACTACTCGATCAAGTACTCGACTGACCATTCGACCAACTACACTACCAACTATTCGACAAACAACTCTACCAACTACTCGACTAAACACTTGACCAACTACTCGACCAACTACTCGATCAAGTACTCGACTGAACACTTGACCAACTACTCGACCAACTACTCGACCAAGTACTCGACCAACTACTCGACCAACTACTTGACCAACTACTCGACCAACTACTCGATCAAGTACTCGACTGACCACTCGACCAACTACTTGACCAACTACTCGACCAAGTACTCGACCGACTACGCGACCAACTACTCGACCAACTACTCGACCAACTACTCGACCAACTACTCGATCAAGTACTCGACCAACTACTCGACCAACTACTCGACCAACTACTCGACCAACTACTCGACCAACTACTCGACCAACTACTTGACCAACTACTTGCCAAACTACTCGACCAAATACTCGACCAACTACTCGGTCAAGTACTCGACTAAACACTTGACCAACTACTCGATCAACTACTCGACCAACTACTCGATCAAGTACTCGATTGAACACTTGACCAACTACTCGACCAATTACTCGACCAACTATTCGATCAAGTACTCGACTGACCACTCGACCAACTACTTGACCAACTACTCGAAAAAGTACTCGACCAAGTACTCGACCAACTACGCGACCAACTACTCGAGCAACTTTTCGACCAAGTACTCGACCAACTACTCGAACAACTACTCGACCAACTACTTGACCAACTACTCGACCAACTACTCGACCAACTACTCGACCAACTACTCGACCAACTACTCGACCAACTACTCGACCAACTACTTGACCAACTACTCGACCAACTACTCGATCAAGTACTCGACTGACCACTCGACCAACTACTTGACCAACTACTCGACCAAGTACTCGACCGACTACGCGACCAACTACTCGACCAACTACTCGACCAACTACTCGATCAAGTACTCGACTGAACACTTGACCAACTACTCGACCAACTACTCGATCAAGTACTCGACTGACCACTCGACCAACTACTTGACGAACTACTCGACCAAGTACTCGACCAAGTACTCGACCAACTACGCGACCAACTACTCGACCAACTACTCGATCAAGTACTCGACCAACTACTCGACCAACTACTCGACCAACTACTCGACCAACTACTCGACCAACTACTCGACCAACTACTGGACCAACTACTCGACCAACTACTCGACCAACTACTCGACCAACTACTCGACCAACTACTCGATCAACTACTCGACTCACCACTGGACCAACTACTTGACCAACTACTCGACCAACTACTCGACCAACTGCTCGACCAACTACTCGACCAACTACTCGACAAACAACTCGATCAAGTACTCGACTGACCATTCGACCAACTACACTACCAACTATTCGACAAACTACTCGACCAACTACTCGATCAACTACTCGACTCACCACTGGACCAACTACTTGACAAACTACTCGATCAAGTACTCGACCGACCATTCGACCAACTACACTACCAACTACTCGACAAACTACTCGACCAAATACTTGATCAACTACTAGACTCACCACTGGACCAACTACTTGACCAACTACTCGACCAACTACTCGACCAACTACTCCACCAACTACTTGACCAACTACTTGACCAACTACTCGACCAACTACTCGACCAACTACTCGATCAAGTACTCGACTGAACACTTGACCAAGTACTCGACCAACTACTCGACCAACTACTCGACCAACTACTCGATCAAGTACTCGACTGATAACTTGACCAACTACTCGACCAACTACTCGATCAAGTACTCGACTGACCACTCGACCAACTGCTTGACCAACTACTCGACCAAGTACTCGACCAAGTACTCGACCAACTACGCGACCAACTACTCGAACAACTACTCGATCAACTACTCGACTCACCACTGGATCAACTACTTGACCAACTTCTCGACCAACAACTCGACCAACTACTCCACCAACTACTCGACCAACTACTCGACCAACTACTTGACCAACTTCTCGACCAACTACTCGATCAAGTACTCGACTGACCACTCGACCAACTACTCGACCAACTACTCGACCAACTACTCGACCAACTACTCGACCAAGTACTCGACCAACTACTCGACCAAGTACTCGACCAACTACTCGACCAACTACTCGACCAAGTACTCGACCGACCATTCGACCAACTACACTACCAACTACTCGACAAACTACTCGACCAACTACTCGACCAACTACTCGATCAAGTACTCGACTGAACACTTGACCAACTACTCGACCAACTACTCGATCAAGTACTCGACTGACCACTCGGCCAACTACTTGACCAACTACTCGACCAAGTACTCGACCAAGTACTCGACCAACTACGCGACCAACTACTCGAACAACTACTCGATCAACTACTCGACTCACCACTGGATCAACTACTTGACCAACTTCTCGACCAACAACTCGACCAACTACTCCACCAACTACTCGACCAACTACTCGACCAACTACTTGACCAACTTCTCGACCAACTACTCGATCAAGTACTCGACTGACCACTCGACCAACTACTCGACCAACTACTCGACCAACTACTCGACCAACTACTCGACCAAGTACTCGACCAACTACTCGACCAAGTACTCGACCAACTACTCGACCAACTACTCGACCAAGTACTCGACCGACCATTCGACCAACTACACTACCAACTACTCGACAAACTACTCGACCAACTACTCGATCAAATACTCGACTCACCACTGGACCAACTACTTGACCAACTACTCGACCAACTACTCGACCAACTACTCCACTAACTACTCGACCAACTACTTGACCAACTACTCGACCAACTACTCGACCAACTACTCGATCAAGTACTCGACTGAACACTTGACCAACTACTCGACCAACAACTCTACCAACTACTCGACTAAACACTTGACCAACTACTCGACCAACTACTCCACCAACTACTCGACCAACTACTCGACCAAGTACTCGACCAACTACTCGACCAAGTACTCGACCAACTACTCGACCAACTACTCGACCAACTACTCGACCAAGTACTCGACCAACGACTCGACCAACAACTCGACCAACTACTCGACCAACTTCTCGACCAACTACTCGACCAACTACTTGACCAACTACTCGACCAACTACTCGACTAAGTACTCGACCAACTACACGACCAACTACTCGACCAACTGCTCGACCAAGTACTCGACCAACTACTCGACCAACTACTCGACCAACTACTCGACCAAGTACTCGACCAACTACGCGACCAACTACTCGACCAACTACTCGACCAAGTACTCGACCAACTACTCGACCAACTACTCGACCAACTACTCGACCAACTACTCGACCAACTACTCAACCAAGTACTTGACCAACTGCTCGACCAACTACTCGACCAACTACTGGATCAACTACTCGACCATCTACTCGACCAACTACTCGACCAATTACTCGACCAACTACTCGAACAAGTACTCGACCAACTACTCGACCAACTACTCGACCGACTACTCGACCAACTACTCGACCAACTACTCGACAAACTACTCGATCAAGTACTCGACTGACAATTCGACCAACTACACTACCAACTATTCGACAAACTACTCGACCAACTACTCGATCAACTACTCGACTCACCACTGGACAAACTACTTGACCAACTACTCGACCAACTACTCGACCAACTACTCTATCAACTACTCGACCAACTACTCGACCAACTACTCGACCAAGTACTCGACCAACTACTCGACCAACTACTCGACCAACTACTCGATCAAGTACTCGACTGAACACTTGACCAACTACTCGACCAACTACTCGATCAAGTACTCGACTGACCACTCGACCAACTACTTGACCAACTACTCGACCAAGTACTCGACCAACTACTCGAACAACTACTCGACCAACTACTTGACCAACTACTCGACCAACTACTCGACCAACTACTCGACCAACTACTCGACCAACTACTCGACCAACTACTTGACCAACTACTCGACCAACTACTCGATCAAGTACTCGACTGACCACTCGACCAACTACTTGACCAACTACTCGACCAAGTACTCGACCGACTACGCGACCAACTACTCGACCAACTACTCGACCAACTACTCGACCAACTACTCGATCGAGTACTCGACTGAACACTTGACCAACTACTCGACCAACTACTCGATCAAGTACTCGACTGACCACTCGACCAACTACTTGACGAACTACTCGACCAAGTACTCGACCAAGTACTCGACCAACTACGCGACCAACTACTCGACCAACTACTCGATCAAGTACTCGACCAACTACTCGACCAAATACTCGACCAACTACTCGACCAACTACTCGACCAACTACTCGACCAACTACTGGACCAACTACTCGATCAAGTACTCGACCAACTACTCGACCAACTACTCGACCAACTACTCGACCAACTACTCGACCAACTACTCGACCAACTACTGGACCAACTACTCGACCAACTACTCGACCAACTACTCGACCAACTACTCGACCAACTACTCGATCAACTACTCGACTCACCACTGGACCAACTACTTGACCAACTACTCGACCAACTACTCGACCAACTGCTCGACCAACTACTCGACCAACTACTCGACAAACAACTCGATCAAGTACTCGACTGACCATTCGACCAACTACACTACCAACTATTCGACAAACTACTCGACCAACTACTCGATCAACTACTCGACTCACCACTGGACCAACTACTTGACAAACTACTCGATCAAGTACTCGACCGACCATTCGACCAACTACACTACCAACTACTCGACAAACTACTCGACCAAATACTTGATCAACTACTAGACTCACCACTGGACCAACTACTTGACCAACTACTCGACCAACTACTCGACCAACTACTCCACCAACTACTTGACCAACTACTTGACCAACTACTCGACCAACTACTCGACCAACTACTCGATCAAGTACTCGACTGAACACTTGACCAAGTACTCGACCAACTACTCGACCAACTACTCGACCAACTACTCGATCAAGTACTCGACTGATAACTTGACCAACTACTCGACCAACTACTCGATCAAGTACTCGACTGACCACTCGACCAACTGCTTGACCAACTACTCGACCAAGTACTCGACCAAGTACTCGACCAACTACGCGACCAACTACTCGAACAACTACTCGATCAACTACTCGACTCACCACTGGATCAACTACTTGACCAACTTCTCGACCAACAACTCGACCAACTACTCCACCAACTACTCGACCAACTACTCGACCAACTACTTGACCAACTTCTCGACCAACTACTCGATCAAGTACTCGACTGACCACTCGACCAACTACTCGACCAACTACTCGACCAACTACTCGACCAACTACTCGACCAAGTACTCGACCAACTACTCGACCAAGTACTCGACCAACTACTCGACCAACTACTCGACCAAGTACTCGACCGACCATTCGACCAACTACACTACCAACTACTCGACAAACTACTCGACCAACTACTCGACCAACTACTCGATCAAGTACTCGACTGAACACTTGACCAACTACTCGACCAACTACTCGATCAAGTACTCGACTGACCACTCGGCCAACTACTTGACCAACTACTCGACCAAGTACTCGACCAAGTACTCGACCAACTACGCGACCAACTACTCGAACAACTACTCGATCAACTACTCGACTCACCACTGGATCAACTACTTGACCAACTTCTCGACCAACAACTCGACCAACTACTCCACCAACTACTCGACCAACTACTCGACCAACTACTTGACCAACTTCTCGACCAACTACTCGATCAAGTACTCGACTGACCACTCGACCAACTACTCGACCAACTACTCGACCAACTACTCGACCAACTACTCGACCAAGTACTCGACCAACTACTCGACCAAGTACTCGACCAACTACTCGACCAACTACTCGACCAAGTACTCGACCGACCATTCGACCAACTACACTACCAACTACTCGACAAACTACTCGACCAACTACTCGATCAAATACTCGACTCACCACTGGACCAACTACTTGACCAACTACTCGACCAACTACTCGACCAACTACTCCACTAACTACTCGACCAACTACTTGACCAACTACTCGACCAACTACTCGACCAACTACTCGATCAAGTACTCGACTGAACACTTGACCAACTACTCGACCAACAACTCTACCAACTACTCGACTAAACACTTGACCAACTACTCGACCAACTACTCCACCAACTACTCGACCAACTACTCGACCAAGTACTCGACCAACTACTCGACCAAGTACTCGACCAACTACTCGACCAACTACTCGACCAACTACTCGACCAAGTACTCGACCAACGACTCGACCAACAACTCGACCAACTACTCGACCAACTTCTCGACCAACTACTCGACCAACTACTTGACCAACTACTCGACCAACTACTCGACTAAGTACTCGACCAACTACACGACCAACTACTCGACCAACTGCTCGACCAAGTACTCGACCAACTACTCGACCAACTACTCGACCAACTACTCGACCAAGTACTCGACCAACTACGCGACCAACTACTCGACCAACTACTCGACCAAGTACTCGACCAACTACTCGACCAACTACTCGACCAACTACTCGACCAACTACTCGACCAACTACTCAACCAAGTACTTGACCAACTGCTCGACCAACTACTCGACCAACTACTGGATCAACTACTCGACCATCTACTCGACCAACTACTCGACCAATTACTCGACCAACTACTCGAACAAGTACTCGACCAACTACTCGACCAACTACTCGACCGACTACTCGACCAACTACTCGACCAACTACTCGACAAACTACTCGATCAAGTACTCGACTGACAATTCGACCAACTACACTACCAACTATTCGACAAACTACTCGACCAACTACTCGATCAACTACTCGACTCACCACTGGACAAACTACTTGACCAACTACTCGACCAACTACTCGACCAACTACTCTATCAACTACTCGACCAACTACTCGACCAACTACTCGACCAAGTACTCGACCAACTACTCGACCAACTACTCGACCAACTACTCGATCAAGTACTCGACTGAACACTTGACCAACTACTCGACCAACTACTCGATCAAGTACTCGACTGACCACTCGACCAACTACTTGACCAACTACTCGACCAAGTACTCGACCAACTACTCGAACAACTACTCGACCAACTACTTGACCAACTACTCGACCAACTACTCGACCAACTACTCGACCAACTACTCGACCAACTACTCGACCAACTACTTGACCAACTACTCGACCAACTACTCGATCAAGTACTCGACTGACCACTCGACCAACTACTTGACCAACTACTCGACCAAGTACTCGACCGACTACGCGACCAACTACTCGACCAACTACTCGACCAACTACTCGACCAACTACTCGATCGAGTACTCGACTGAACACTTGACCAACTACTCGACCAACTACTCGATCAAGTACTCGACTGACCACTCGACCAACTACTTGACGAACTACTCGACCAAGTACTCGACCAAGTACTCGACCAACTACGCGACCAACTACTCGACCAACTACTCGATCAAGTACTCGACCAACTACTCGACCAAATACTCGACCAACTACTCGACCAACTACTCGACCAACTACTCGACCAACTACTGGACCAACTACTCGACCAACTACTCGACCAACTACTCGACCAACTACTCGATCAACTACTCGACTCACCACTGGACCAACTACTTGACCAACTACTCGACCAACTACTCGACCAACTGCTCGACCAACTACTCGACCAACTACTCGACAAACAACTCGATCAAGTACTCGACTGACCATTCGACCAACTACACTACCAACTATTCGACAAACTACTCGACCAACTACTCGATCAACTACTCGACTCACCACTGGACCAACTACTTGACAAACTACTCGATCAAGTACTCGACCGACCATTCGACCAACTACACTACCAACTACTCGACCAACTACTCGACCAAATACTTGATCAACTACTTGACTCACCACTGGACCAACTACTTGACCAACTACTCGACCAACTACTCGACCAACTACTCCACCAACTACTTGACCAACTACTTGACCAACTACTCGACCAACTACTCGACCAACTACTCGATCAAGTACTCGACTGAACACTTGACCAACTACTCGACCAACAACTCTACCAACTACTCGACCAACTACTTGACTTACTACTCGACCAAATACTCGACCAACTACTCGACCAACTACTCGACCAACTACTCGACCAACTACTCGACCAACTACTCGACCAAGTACTCGACCAACTACGCGACCAACTACTCGACCAACTACTCGACCAAGTACTCGACCAACTACTCGACCAACTACTCGACCAACTACTCGACCAACTACTCGACCAACTACTCGACCAAGTACTCGACCAACTACTCGACCAACTACTCGACCAACTACTCGATCAAGTACTCGACTGAACACTTGACCAACTACTCGACCAACTACTCGATCAAGTACTCGACTGACCACACGACCAACTACTTGACCAACTACTCGACCAAGTACTCGACCAAGTACTCGACCAACTACGCGACCAACTACTCGACCAACTACTCGACCAACTACTCGACCAACTACTCGACCAAGTACTCGACCAACTACTCGACCAACTACTCGACTAACTACTCGACCAACTACTCGACCAACTACTCGACCAAGTACTTGACCAACTGCTAGACCAACTACTCGACCAACTACTGGACCAACTACTCGACCATCTACTCGACCAACTTTTCGACCAACTACTCGACCAACTACTCGATCAAGTACTCGACCAACAACTCGACCAACTACTCGACCAACTACTCGACCAACTACTCGACCAACTACTCGACAAACTACTCGATCAAGTACTCGACTGACCATTCGACCAACTACACAACCAACTATTCGACAAACAACTCTACCAACTACTCGACTAAACACTTGACCAACTACTCGACCAACTACTCGATCAAGTACTCGACTGAACACTTGACCAACTACTCGACCAACTACTCGACCAAGTACTCGACCAACTACTCGACCAACTACTTGACCAACTACTCGACCAACTACTCGATCAAGTACTCGACTGACCACTCGACCAACTACTTGACCAACTACTCGACCAAGTACTCGACCGACTACGCGACCAACTACTCGACCAACTACTCGACCAACTACTCGACCAACTACTCGATCAAGTACTCGACCAACTACTCGACCAACTACTCGACCAACTACTCGACCAACTACTCGACCAACTACTCGACCAACTACTTGACCAACTACTTGCCAAACTACTCGACCAAATACTCGACCAACTACTCGGTCAAGTACTCGACTAAACACTTGACCAACTACTCGATCAACTACTCGACCAACTACTCGACCAAGTACTCGACCAACTACGCGACCAACTACTCGACCAACTTTTCGACCAAGTACTCGACCAACTACTCGAACAACTACTCGACCAAGTACTTGACCAACTACTCGACCAACTACTCGACCAACTACTCGACCAACTACTCGACCAACTACTCGACCAACTACTTGACCAACTACTCGACCAACTACTCGATCAAGTACTCGACTGACCACTCGACCAACTACTTGACCAACTACTCGACCAAGTACTCGACCGACTACGCGACCAACTACTTGACCAACTACTCGACCAACTACTCGACCAACTACTCGATCAAGTACTCGACTGAACACTTGACCAACTACTCGACCAACTACTCGATCAAGTACTCGACTGACCATTCGACCAACTACTTGACGAACTACTCGACCAAGTACTCGACCAAGTACTCGACCAACTACGCGACCAACTACTCGACCAACTACTCGATCAAGTACTCGACCAACTACTCGACCAACTACTCGACCAACTACTCGACCAACTACTCGACCAACTACTCGACCAACTACTCGACCAACTACTCGACCAACTACTCGATCAAGTACTCGACAGAACACTTGACCAACTACTCGACCAACAACTCTACCAACTACTCGACCAACTACTTGACCAACTACTCGACCAAATGCTCGACCAACTACTCGACCAACTACTCCACCAACTACTCGACCAACTACTCGACCAAGTACTCGACCAACTACTCGACCAACTACTCGACTAACTACTCGACCAACTACTCGACCAACTACTCGACCAAGTACTTGACCAACTGCTAGACCAACTACTCGACCAACTACTGGACCAACTACTTGACCAACTACTCGACCAACTACTCGACCAACTACTCGATCAAGTACTCGACAGAACACTTGACCAACTACTCGAACAACAACTCTACCAACTACTCGACCAACTACTTGACCAACTACTCGACTCACCACTGGACCAACTACTTGACATACTACTCGATCAAGTACTCGACCGACCATTCGACCAACTACACTACCAACTACTCGACAAACTACTCGACCAAATACTTGATCAACTACTAGACTCACCACTGGACCAACTACTTGACCAACTACTCGACCAACTACTCGACCAACTACTCGACCAACTACTCGACCAACTACTCGACCAAGTACTCGACCAACTACTCGACCAAGTACTCGACCAACTACTCGACCAACTACTCGACCAAGTACTCGACCGACCATTCGACCAACTACACTACCAACTACTCGACAAACTACTCGACCAACTACTCGATCAAATACTCGACTCACCACTGGACCAACTACTTGACCAACTACTCGACCAACTACTCGACCAACTACTCCACCAACTACTTGAACAACTACTTGACCATCTACTCGACCAACTACTCGACCAACTACTCGATCAAGTACTCGACAGAACACTTGACCAACTACTCGACCAACAACTCTACCAACTACTCGACCAACTACTTGACCAACTACTCGACCAAATGCTCGACCAACTACTCGACCAACTACTCCACCAACTACTCGACTCACCACTGGACCAACTACTTGACATACTACTCGATCAAGTACTCGACCGACCATTCGACCAACTACACTACCAACTACTCGACAAACTACTCGACCAAATACTTGATCAACTACTAGACTCACCACTGGACCAACTACTTGACCAACTACTCGACCAACTACTCGACCAACTACTCGACCAACTACTCGACCAACTACTCGACCAAGTACTCGACCAACTACTCGACCAAGTACTCGACCAACTACTCGACCAACTACTCGACCAAGTACTCGACCGACCATTCGACCAACTACACTACCAACTACTCGACAAACTACTCGACCAACTACTCGATCAAATACTCGACTCACCACTGGACCAACTACTTGACCAACTACTCGACCAACTACTCGACCAACTACTCCACCAACTACTTGAACAACTACTTGACCATCTACTCGACCAACTACTCGACCAACTACTCGATCAAGTACTCGACAGAACACTTGACCAACTACTCGACCAACAACTCTACCAACTACTCGACCAACTACTTGACCAACTACTCGACCAAATGCTCGACCAACTACTCGACCAACTACTCCACCAACTACTCGACTCACCACTGGACCAACTACTTGACATACTACTCGATCAAGTACTCGACCGACCATTCGACCAACTACACTACCAACTACTCGACAAACTACTCGACCAAATACTTGATCAACTACTAGACTCACCACTGGACCAACTACTTGACCAACTACTCGACCAACTACTCGACCAACTACTCGACCAACTACTCGACCAACTACTCGACCAAGTACTCGACCAACTACTCGACCAAGTACTCGACCAACTACTCGACCAACTACTCGACCAAGTACTCGACCGACCATTCGACCAACTACACTACCAACTACTCGACAAACTACTCGACCAACTACTCGATCAAATACTCGACTCACCACTGGACCAACTACTTGACCAACTACTCGACCAACTACTCGACCAACTACTCCACCAACTACTTGAACAACTACTTGACCATCTACTCGACCAACTACTCGACCAACTACTCGATCAAGTACTCGACAGAACACTTGACCAACTACTCGACCAACAACTCTACCAACTACTCGACCAACTACTTGACCAACTACTCGACCAAATGCTCGACCAACTACTCGACCAACTACTCCACCAACTACTCGACTCACCACTGGACCAACTACTTGACATACTACTCGATCAAGTACTCGACCGACCATTCGACCAACTACACTACCAACTACTCGACAAACTACTCGACCAAATACTTGATCAACTACTAGACTCACCACTGGACCAACTACTTGACCAACTACTCGACCAACTACTCGACCAACTACTCGACCAACTACTCGACCAACTACTCGACCAAGTACTCGACCAACTACTCGACCAAGTACTCGACCAACTACTCGACCAACTACTCGACCAAGTACTCGACCGACCATTCGACCAACTACACTACCAACTACTCGACAAACTACTCGACCAACTACTCGATCAAATACTCGACTCACCACTGGACCAACTACTTGACCAACTACTCGACCAACTACTCGACCAACTACTCCACCAACTACTTGAACAACTACTTGACCATCTACTCGACCAACTACTCGACCAACTACTCGATCAAGTACTCGACAGAACACTTGACCAACTACTCGACCAACAACTCTACCAACTACTCGACCAACTACTTGACCAACTACTCGACCAAATGCTCGACCAACTACTCGACCAACTACTCCACCAACTACTCGACTCACCACTGGACCAACTACTTGACATACTACTCGATCAAGTACTCGACCGACCATTCGACCAACTACACTACCAACTACTCGACAAACTACTCGACCAAATACTTGATCAACTACTAGACTCACCACTGGACCAACTACTTGACCAACTACTCGACCAACTACTCGACCAACTACTCCACCAACTACTTGAACAACTACTTGACCATCTACTCGACCAACTACTCGACCAACTACTCGATCAAGTACTCGACAGAACACTTGACCAACTACTCGACCAACAACTCTACCAACTACTCGACCAACTACTTGACCAACTACTCGACCAAATGCTCGACCAACTACTCGACCAACTACTCCACCAACTACTCGACCAACTACTCGACCAAGTACTCGACCAACTACTCGACCAACTACTCGACTAACTACTCGACCAACTACTCGACCAACTACTCGACCAAGTACTTGACCAACTGCTAGACCAACTACTCGACCAACTACTGGACCAACTACTCGACCATCTACTCGACCAACTTTTCGACCAACTACTCGACCAACTACTCGACCAAGTACTCGACCAACAACTCGACCAACTACTCGACCAACTACTCGACCAACTACTCGACCAACTACTCGACAAACTACTCGATCAAGTACTCGACTGACCATTCGACCAACTACACTACCAACTATTCGACAAACAACTCTACCAACTACTCGACTAAACACTTGACCAACTACTCGACCAACTACTCGATCAAGTACTCGACTGAACACTTGACCAACTACTCGACCAACTACTCGACCAAGTACTCGACCAACTACTCGACCAACTACTTGACCAACTACTCGACCAACTACTCGATCAAGTACTCGACTGACCACTCGACCAACTACTTGACCAACTACTCGACCAAGTACTCGACCGACTACGCGACCAACTACTCGACCAACTACTCGACCAACTACTCGACCAACTACTCGATCAAGTACTCGACCAACTACTCGACCAACTACTCGACCAACTACTCGACCAACTACTCGACCAACTACTCGACCAACTACTTGACCAACTACTTGCCAAACTACTCGACCAAATACTCGACCAACTACTCGGTCAAGTACTCGACTAAACACTTGACCAACTACTCGATCAACTACTCGACCAACTACTCGATCAAGTACTCGATTGAACACTTGACCAACTACTCGACCAATTACTCGACCAACTATTCGATCAAGTACTCGACTGACCACTCGACCAACTACTTGACCAACTACTCGAAAAAGTACTCGACCAAGTACTCGACCAACTACGCGACCAACTACTCGAGCAACTTTTCGACCAAGTACTCGACCAACTACTCGAACAACTACTCGACCAACTACTTGACCAACTACTCGACCAACTACTCGACCAACTACTCGACCAACTACTCGACCAACTACTCGACCAACTACTCGACCAACTACTTGACCAACTACTCGACCAACTACTCGATCAAGTACTCGACTGACCACTCGACCAACTACTTGACCAACTACTCGACCAAGTACTCGACCGACTACGCGACCAACTACTCGACCAACTACTCGACCAACTACTCGATCAAGTACTCGACTGAACACTTGACCAACTACTCGACCAACTACTCGATCAAGTACTCGACTGACCACTCGACCAACTACTTGACGAACTACTCGACCAAGTACTCGACCAAGTACTCGACCAACTACGCGACCAACTACTCGACCAACTACTCGATCAAGTACTCGACCAACTACTCGACCAACTACTCGACCAACTACTCGACCAACTACTCGACCAACTACTCGACCAACTACTGGACCAACTACTCGACCAACTACTCGACCAACTACTCGACCAACTACTCGACCAACTACTCGATCAACTACTCGACTCACCACTGGACCAACTACTTGACCAACTACTCGACCAACTACTCGACCAACTGCTCGACCAACTACTCGACCAACTACTCGACAAACAACTCGATCAAGTACTCGACTGACCATTCGACCAACTACACTACCAACTATTCGACAAACTACTCGACCAACTACTCGATCAACTACTCGACTCACCACTGGACCAACTACTTGACAAACTACTCGATCAAGTACTCGACCGACCATTCGACCAACTACACTACCAACTACTCGACAAACTACTCGACCAAATACTTGATCAACTACTAGACTCACCACTGGACCAACTACTTGACCAACTACTCGACCAACTACTCGACCAACTACTCCACCAACTACTTGACCAACTACTTGACCAACTACTCGACCAACTACTCGACCAACTACTCGATCAAGTACTCGACTGAACACTTGACCAAGTACTCGACCAACTACTCGACCAACTACTCGACCAACTACTCGATCAAGTACTCGACTGATAACTTGACCAACTACTCGACCAACTACTCGATCAAGTACTCGACTGACCACTCGACCAACTGCTTGACCAACTACTCGACCAAGTACTCGACCAAGTACTCGACCAACTACGCGACCAACTACTCGAACAACTACTCGATCAACTACTCGACTCACCACTGGATCAACTACTTGACCAACTTCTCGACCAACAACTCGACCAACTACTCCACCAACTACTCGACCAACTACTCGACCAACTACTTGACCAACTTCTCGACCAACTACTCGATCAAGTACTCGACTGACCACTCGACCAACTACTCGACCAACTACTCGACCAACTACTCGACCAACTACTCGACCAAGTACTCGACCAACTACTCGACCAAGTACTCGACCAACTACTCGACCAACTACTCGACCAAGTACTCGACCGACCATTCGACCAACTACACTACCAACTACTCGACAAACTACTCGACCAACTACTCGACCAACTACTCGATCAAGTACTCGACTGAACACTTGACCAACTACTCGACCAACTACTCGATCAAGTACTCGACTGACCACTCGGCCAACTACTTGACCAACTACTCGACCAAGTACTCGACCAAGTACTCGACCAACTACGCGACCAACTACTCGAACAACTACTCGATCAACTACTCGACTCACCACTGGATCAACTACTTGACCAACTTCTCGACCAACAACTCGACCAACTACTCCACCAACTACTCGACCAACTACTCGACCAACTACTTGACCAACTTCTCGACCAACTACTCGATCAAGTACTCGACTGACCACTCGACCAACTACTCGACCAACTACTCGACCAACTACTCGACCAACTACTCGACCAAGTACTCGACCAACTACTCGACCAAGTACTCGACCAACTACTCGACCAACTACTCGACCAAGTACTCGACCGACCATTCGACCAACTACACTACCAACTACTCGACAAACTACTCGACCAACTACTCGATCAAATACTCGACTCACCACTGGACCAACTACTTGACCAACTACTCGACCAACTACTCGACCAACTACTCCACTAACTACTCGACCAACTACTTGACCAACTACTCGACCAACTACTCGACCAACTACTCGATCAAGTACTCGACTGAACACTTGACCAACTACTCGACCAACAACTCTACCAACTACTCGACTAAACACTTGACCAACTACTCGACCAACTACTCCACCAACTACTCGACCAACTACTCGACCAAGTACTCGACCAACTACTCGACCAAGTACTCGACCAACTACTCGACCAACTACTCGACCAACTACTCGACCAAGTACTCGACCAACGACTCGACCAACAACTCGACCAACTACTCGACCAACTTCTCGACCAACTACTCGACCAACTACTTGACCAACTACTCGACCAACTACTCGACTAAGTACTCGACCAACTACACGACCAACTACTCGACCAACTGCTCGACCAAGTACTCGACCAACTACTCGACCAACTACTCGACCAACTACTCGACCAAGTACTCGACCAACTACGCGACCAACTACTCGACCAACTACTCGACCAAGTACTCGACCAACTACTCGACCAACTACTCGACCAACTACTCGACCAACTACTCGACCAACTACTCAACCAAGTACTTGACCAACTGCTCGACCAACTACTCGACCAACTACTGGATCAACTACTCGACCATCTACTCGACCAACTACTCGACCAATTACTCGACCAACTACTCGAACAAGTACTCGACCAACTACTCGACCAACTACTCGACCGACTACTCGACCAACTACTCGACCAACTACTCGACAAACTACTCGATCAAGTACTCGACTGACAATTCGACCAACTACACTACCAACTATTCGACAAACTACTCGACCAACTACTCGATCAACTACTCGACTCACCACTGGACAAACTACTTGACCAACTACTCGACCAACTACTCGACCAACTACTCTATCAACTACTCGACCAACTACTCGACCAACTACTCGACCAAGTACTCGACCAACTACTCGACCAACTACTCGACCAACTACTCGATCAAGTACTCGACTGAACACTTGACCAACTACTCGACCAACTACTCGATCAAGTACTCGACTGACCACTCGACCAACTACTTGACCAACTACTCGACCAAGTACTCGACCAACTACTCGAACAACTACTCGACCAACTACTTGACCAACTACTCGACCAACTACTCGACCAACTACTCGACCAACTACTCGACCAACTACTCGACCAACTACTTGACCAACTACTCGACCAACTACTCGATCAAGTACTCGACTGACCACTCGACCAACTACTTGACCAACTACTCGACCAAGTACTCGACCGACTACGCGACCAACTACTCGACCAACTACTCGACCAACTACTCGACCAACTACTCGATCGAGTACTCGACTGAACACTTGACCAACTACTCGACCAACTACTCGATCAAGTACTCGACTGACCACTCGACCAACTACTTGACGAACTACTCGACCAAGTACTCGACCAAGTACTCGACCAACTACGCGACCAACTACTCGACCAACTACTCGATCAAGTACTCGACCAACTACTCGACCAAATACTCGACCAACTACTCGACCAACTACTCGACCAACTACTCGACCAACTACTGGACCAACTACTCGACCAACTACTCGACCAACTACTCGACCAACTACTCGATCAACTACTCGACTCACCACTGGACCAACTACTTGACCAACTACTCGACCAACTACTCGACCAACTGCTCGACCAACTACTCGACCAACTACTCGACAAACAACTCGATCAAGTACTCGACTGACCATTCGACCAACTACACTACCAACTATTCGACAAACTACTCGACCAACTACTCGATCAACTACTCGACTCACCACTGGACCAACTACTTGACAAACTACTCGATCAAGTACTCGACCGACCATTCGACCAACTACACTACCAACTACTCGACCAACTACTCGACCAAATACTTGATCAACTACTTGACTCACCACTGGACCAACTACTTGACCAACTACTCGACCAACTACTCGACCAACTACTCCACCAACTACTTGACCAACTACTTGACCAACTACTCGACCAACTACTCGACCAACTACTCGATCAAGTACTCGACTGAACACTTGACCAACTACTCGACCAACAACTCTACCAACTACTCGACCAACTACTTGACTTACTACTCGACCAAATACTCGACCAACTACTCGACCAACTACTCGACCAACTACTCGACCAACTACTCGACCAACTACTCGACCAAGTACTCGACCAACTACGCGACCAACTACTCGACCAACTACTCGACCAAGTACTCGACCAACTACTCGACCAACTACTCGACCAACTACTCGACCAACTACTCGACCAACTACTCGACCAAGTACTCGACCAACTACTCGACCAACTACTCGACCAACTACTCGATCAAGTACTCGACTGAACACTTGACCAACTACTCGACCAACTACTCGATCAAGTACTCGACTGACCACACGACCAACTACTTGACCAACTACTCGACCAAGTACTCGACCAAGTACTCGACCAACTACGCGACCAACTACTCGACCAACTACTCGACCAATTACTCGACCAACTACTCGACCAAGTACTCGACCAACTACTCGACCAACTACTCGACTAACTACTCGACCAACTACTCGACCAACTACTCGACCAAGTACTTGACCAACTGCTAGACCAACTACTCGACCAACTACTGGACCAACTACTCGACCATCTACTCGACCAACTTTTCGACCAACTACTCGACCAACTACTCGATCAAGTACTCGACCAACAACTCGACCAACTACTCGACCAACTACTCGACCAACTACTCGACCAACTACTCGACAAACTACTCGATCAAGTACTCGACTGACCATTCGACCAACTACACAACCAACTATTCGACAAACAACTCTACCAACTACTCGACTAAACACTTGACCAACTACTCGACCAACTACTCGATCAAGTACTCGACTGAACACTTGACCAACTACTCGACCAACTACTCGACCAAGTACTCGACCAACTACTCGACCAACTACTTGACCAACTACTCGACCAACTACTCGATCAAGTACTCGACTGACCACTCGACCAACTACTTGACCAACTACTCGACCAAGTACTCGACCGACTACGCGACCAACTACTCGACCAACTACTCGACCAACTACTCGACCAACTACTCGATCAAGTACTCGACCAACTACTCGACCAACTACTCGACCAACTACTCGACCAACTACTCGACCAACTACTCGACCAACTACTTGACCAACTACTTGCCAAACTACTCGACCAAATACTCGACCAACTACTCGGTCAAGTACTCGACTAAACACTTGACCAACTACTCGATCAACTACTCGACCAACTACTCGACCAAGTACTCGACCAACTACGCGACCAACTACTCGACCAACTTTTCGACCAAGTACTCGACCAACTACTCGAACAACTACTCGACCAAGTACTTGACCAACTACTCGACCAACTACTCGACCAACTACTCGACCAACTACTCGACCAACTACTCGACCAACTACTTGACCAACTACTCGACCAACTACTCGATCAAGTACTCGACTGACCACTCGACCAACTACTTGACCAACTACTCGACCAAGTACTCGACCGACTACGCGACCAACTACTTGACCAACTACTCGACCAACTACTCGACCAACTACTCGATCAAGTACTCGACTGAACACTTGACCAACTACTCTACCAACTACTCGATCAAGTACTCGACTGACCATTCGACCAACTACTTGACGAACTACTCGACCAAGTACTCGACCAAGTACTCGACCAACTACGCGACCAACTACTCGACCAACTACTCGATCAAGTACTCGACCAACTACTCGACCAACTACTCGACCAACTACTCGACCAACTACTCGACCAACTACTCGACCAACTACTCGACCAACTACTGGACAAACTACTCGACCAACTACTCGACCAACTACTCGACCAACTACTCGATCAACTACTCGACCAAGTACTCGACCAACTACTCGACCAAGTACTCGACCAACTGCTCGACCAACTACTCGACCAACTACTCGACCAACTACTCGACCAACTACTCGATCAAGTACTCGACTGAACACTTGACCAACTACTCGACCAACAACTCTACCAACTACTCGACCAACTACTTGACCAACTTCTCGACCAACTACTCGACCAACTACTCGACCAACTACTCGACCAACTACTCGACCAACTACTCGACCAACTACTCGACCAAGTACTCGACCAACTACTCGACCAACTACTCGACCAACTACTCGACCAACTACTCGACCAAGTACTCGACCAACTACTCGACCAAGTACTCGACCAACTGCTCGACCAACTACTCGACCAACTACTCGACCAACTACTCGACCAACTACTCGATCAAGTACTCGACTGAACACTTGACCAACTACTCGACCAACAACTCTACCAACTACTCGACCAACTACTTGACCAACTTCTCGACCAACTACTCGACCAACTACTCGACCAACTACTCGACCAACTACTCGACCAACTACTCGACCAACTACTCGACCAACTACTCGACCAACTACTCGACCAACTACTTGACCAACTACTCGACCAACTACTCGATCAAGTACTCGACTGACCACTCGACCAACTACTTGACCAACTACTCGACCAAGTACTCGACCGACTACGCGACCAACTACTCGACCAACTACTCGACCAACTACTCGACCAACTACTCGACCAACTACTCGATCAAGTACTCGACTGAACACTTGACCAACTACTCGACCAACTACTCGATCAAGTACTCGACTGACCACTCGACCAACTACTTGACGAACTACTCGACCAAGTACTCGACCAAGTACTCGACCAACTACGCGACCAACTACTCGAACAACTACTCGATCAAGTACTCGACCAACTACTCGACCAACTACTCGACCAACTACTCGACCAACTACTCGACCAACTACTCGACCAACTACTCGACCAACTACTGGACCAACTACTCGACCAACTACTCGACCAACTACTCGACCAACTACTCGATCAACTACTCGACTCACCACTGGACCAACTACTTGACCAACTACTCGACCAACTACTCGAACAACTGCTCGACCAACTACTCGACCAACTACTCGACAAACAACTCGATCAAGTACTCGACTGACCATTCGACCAACTACACTACCAACTATTCGACAAACTACTCGACCAACTACTCGATCAACTACTCGACTCACCACTGGACCAACTACTTGACAAACTACTCGATCAAGTACTCGACCGACCATTCGACCAACTACACTACCAACTCCTCGACAAACTACTCGACCAAATACTTGATCAACTACTAGTCTCACCACTGGACCAACTACTTGACCAACTACTCGACCAACTACTCGACCAACTACTCCACCAACTACTTGACCAACTACTTGACCAACTACTCGACCAACTACTCGACCAACTACTCGATCAAGTACTCGACAGAACACTTGACCAACTACTCGACCAACAACTCTACCAACTACTCGACCAACTACTTGACCAACTACTCGACTCACCACTGGACCAACTACTTGACAAACTACTCGATCAAATACTCGACCAACTACTCGACCAACTACTCGACCAACTACTCGACCAACTACTCGACCAAGTACTCGACCAAGTACTCGACCAACTACTCAACCAACTACTCGACCAAGTACTCGACCAACTACTCGACCAAGTACTCGACCAACTACGCGACCAACTACTCGACCAACTACTCGACCAACTACTCGACCAAGTACTCGACCAACTACTCGACCAACTACTCGACCGACTACTCGACCAACTACTCGACCAACTACTCGACAAACTACTCGATCAAGTACTCGACTGACCATTCGACCAACTACACTACCAACTATTCGACAAACTACTCGACCAACTACTCGATCAACTACTCGACTCACCACTGGACAAACTACTTGACCAACTACTCGACCAACTACTCGACCAACTACTCTACCAACTACTCGACCAACTACTCGACCAATTACTCGACCAAGTACTCGACAAACTACTCGACCAACTACTCTACCAACTACTCGATCAAGTACTCGACTGAACACTTGACCAACTACTCGACCAACTACTCGATCAAGTACTCGACTGACCACTCGACCAACTACTTGACCAACTACTCGACCAAGTACTCGACCAAGTACTCGACCAACTACGCGACCAACTACTCGAACAACTACTCGATCAACTACTCGACTCACCACTGGACCAACTACTTGACCAACTACTCGACCAACTACTCGACCAACTACTCCACCAACTACTCGACCAACTACTCCACCAACTACTTGACCAACTACTTGACCAACTACTCGACCAACTACTCGACCAACTACTCGATCAAGTACTCGACTGAACACTTGACCAACTACTCGACCAACAACTCTACCAACTACTCGACCAACTACTTGACTTACTACTCGACCAAATACTCGACCAACTACTCGACCAACTACTCGACCAACTACTCGACCAACTACTCGACCAACTTCTCGACCAAGTACTCGACCAACTACTCGACCAACTACTCGACCAAGTACTCGACCAACTACTCGACCAACTACTCGACCAACTACTCGACCAACTACTCGACCAAGTACTCGACCAACTACTCGACCAACTACTCGACCAACTACTCGATCAAGTACTCGACTGAACACTTGACCAACTACTCGACCAACTACTCGATCAAGTACTCGACTGACCACTCGACCAACTACTTGACCAACTACTCGACCAAGTACTCGACCAAGTACTCGACCAACTACGCGACCAACTACTCGAACAACTACTCGATCAACTACTCGACTCACCACTGGATCAACTACTTGACCAACTACTCGACCAACAACTCGACCAACTACTCCACCAACTACTCGACCAACTACTCGACCAACTACTTGACCAACTTCTCGACCAACTACTCGATCAAGTACTCGACTGACCACTCGACCAACTACTCGACCAACTACTCGACCAACTACTCGACCAACTACTCGACCAAGTACTCGACCAACTACTCGACCAAGTACTCGACCAACTACTCGACCAACTACTCGACCAAGTACTCGACCGACCATTCGACCAACTACACTACCAACTACTCGACAAACTACTCGACCAACTACTCGATCAACTACTCGACTCACCACTGGACAAACTACTTGACCACCTACTCGACCAACTACTCGACCATCTACTCGACCAACTACTCGACCAACTACTCGACCAACTACTCGACCAACTATTCGACCATGTACTCGACCAACTACTCGACCAACTACTCGACCAAGTACTCGACCAACTACGCGACCAACTACTCGACCAACTACTCGACCAACTACTCGACCAAGTACTCGACCAACTACTCGACCAACTACTCGACCGACTACTCGACCAACTACTCGACCAACTACTCGACAAACTACTCGATCAAGTACTCGACTGACCATTCGACCAACTACACTACCAACTATTCGACAAACTACTCGACCAACTACTCGATCAACTACTCGACTCACCACTGGACAAACTACTTGACCAACTACTCGACCAACTACTCGACCAACTACTCTACCAACTACTCGACCAACTACTCGACCAATTACTCGACCAAGTACTCGACAAACTACTCGACCAACTACTCTACCAACTACTCGATCAAGTACTCGACTGAACACTTGACCAACTACTCGACCAACTACTCGATCAAGTACTCGACTGACCACTCGACCAACTACTTGACCAACTACTCGACCAAGTACTCGACCAAGTACTCGACCAACTACGCGACCAACTACTCGAACAACTACTCGATCAACTACTCGACTCACCACTGGACCAACTACTTGACCAACTACTCGACCAACTACTCGACCAACTACTCCACCAACTACTCGACCAACTACTCCACCAACTACTTGACCAACTACTTGACCAACTACTCGACCAACTACTCGACCAACTACTCGATCAAGTACTCGACTGAACACTTGACCAACTACTCGACCAACAACTCTACCAACTACTCGACCAACTACTTGACTTACTACTCGACCAAATACTCGACCAACTACTCGACCAACTACTCGACCAACTACTCGACCAACTACTCGACCAACTTCTCGACCAAGTACTCGACCAACTACTCGACCAACTACTCGACCAAGTACTCGACCAACTACTCGACCAACTACTCGACCAACTACTCGACCAACTACTCGACCAAGTACTCGACCAACTACTCGACCAACTACTCGACCAACTACTCGATCAAGTACTCGACTGAACACTTGACCAACTACTCGACCAACTACTCGATCAAGTACTCGACTGACCACTCGACCAACTACTTGACCAACTACTCGACCAAGTACTCGACCAAGTACTCGACCAACTACGCGACCAACTACTCGAACAACTACTCGATCAACTACTCGACTCACCACTGGATCAACTACTTGACCAACTACTCGACCAACAACTCGACCAACTACTCCACCAACTACTCGACCAACTACTCGACCAACTACTTGACCAACTTCTCGACCAACTACTCGATCAAGTACTCGACTGACCACTCGACCAACTACTCGACCAACTACTCGACCAACTACTCGACCAACTACTCGACCAAGTACTCGACCAACTACTCGACCAAGTACTCGACCAACTACTCGACCAACTACTCGACCAAGTACTCGACCGACCATTCGACCAACTACACTACCAACTACTCGACAAACTACTCGACCAACTACTCGATCAACTACTCGACTCACCACTGGACAAACTACTTGACCACCTACTCGACCAACTACTCGACCATCTACTCGACCAACTACTCGACCAACTACTCGACCAACTACTCGACCAACTATTCGACCATGTACTCGACCAACTACTCGACCAACTACTCGACCAAGTACTCGACCAACTACTCGACCAACTACTCGACCAACTTCTCGACCAACTACTCGACCAAGTACTCGACCAACTACTCGACCAAATACTCGACCAACTACTCGATCAAGTACTCGACTGAACTCTTGACCAACTACTCGACCAACAACTCGACCAACTACTCGACCAACTACTTGACCAACTACTCGACCAACTACTCGACCAACTACTCGACCAACTACTCAAACAACTACTCGACCAACTACTTGACCAACTACTTGACCAACTACTTGCCAAACTACTCGACCAAGTACTCGACCAACTACTCGGTCAAGTATTCGACTAAACACTTGACCAACTACTCGACCAACTACTCGACCAACTACTCGATCACGTACTCGACTGAACACTTGACCAACTACTCGACCAATTACTCGACCAACTACTCGATCAAGTACTCGACTGACCACTCGACCAACTACTTGACCAACTACTCGACCAAGTACTCGACCTAATACTCGACCAACTACTCGACCAACTACTCGATCAACTATTCGACCAAATACTCGACCAAATACTCGACCAACTACTCGACCAACTACTCGACCAAGTACTCGACCAACTACTCGACCAACTACTCGACCAAGTACTCGACCAACTACTCGACCAACTACTCGACCAACTACTCGACCAACTACTCGACCAACGATTCGACCAACAACTCGACCAACTACTCAACCAACTACTCGACCAACTACTCGACCAACTACTCGACCGACTACTCGACCAACTACTCGACCAACTACTCGACCAACTACTCGATCAAGTACTCGACTGAACACTTGACCAACTACTCGATCAAGTACTCGACTGACCACTCGACCAACTACTTGACGAACTACTCGATTAGTACTCGACCAAGTACTCGACCAACT
>JANLBV010000074.1:0-57000 GCA_029849275.1 Papilio elwesi
CAACCATCTACTCGACCAACTACTCGACCAACTATTTGACCAACTACTCGACCAAGTACTCGACCAACTACTCGACCAACTACTCGAGCAGTCACTCGACCAACTACTCGACCAACTACTCGACCAACTACTCGACCAACTACTCGACCAACTACTCGACCAACTACTCGACCGACCACTCGACCGACTACTCGACTAATCACTCGACCAATCACTCGACCAACTACTCGACCAACTACTCGACCAACTACTTGACCAACCAGTCGACCAACTACTCGACCAACTACTCGACCAACTACTCGAGCAATCACTCGACCAACTACTCAACCAACTACTCGACCAATCACTCGACCAACTACTCGACCAACTACTCGACCGACCACTCGACCGACCCCTCGACCAACCACTCGACCAACTACTCAACCATCTACTCGACCAACTACTCGACCAACTATTTGACCAACTACTCGACCAACTACTCGACCAACTACTCGACCAACTACTCGACCAACCAGTCGACCAACTACTCGACCAACTACTTGACCAACTACTCGACCAACTACTCGACCAATCACTCGACCAACTACTCGACCAACTACTCGACCAACTACTCGACCAACTACTTGACCAACTACTCGACCAATCACTCGACCAACTACTCGACCAATCGCTCGACCAACTACTCGACCAACTACTCGACCAACTACTTGACCAATCACTCGAACAACTACTCGACCAACTACTCGACCGACCACTCGACCGACCACTCGACCAACCACTCGACCAACTACTCAACCATCTACTCGACCAACTACTCGACCAACTATTTGACCAACTACTCGACCAACTACTCGACCAACTACTCGACCAACTACTCGACCAACTACTCGAGCAGTCACTCGACCAACTACTCGACCAACTACTCGACCAACCACTCGACCGACAACTCGACCAACTACTCGGCCAACTACTTGACCAACTACTGGACCAGCCAGTCGACCAACAAGTCGACTAACCAGTCGACCAACTGCTCGACTACCTACTCGACCAACTACTCGACCAACTACTCGACCAACTACTCGACCAACTACTCGACCCACTACTTGACCAACTACTCGACCAACTACTCGACCAACTACTCGACCAATCACTCGACCAACTACTCGACCAATCGCTCGACCAACTACTCGACCAACTACTCGAACGACCACTCGACCTACCACTCGGCCAATCACTCGACCAACTACTCGACCACCTACTTGACCTACCACTCGACCAATTACTCGACCAACTACTCGACCAACTACTCGACCAATCGCTCGACCAACAACTCGACCAATCGCTCGACCAACTACTCGGCAAACTACTCGACCAACTACTCGACCAACTAGTTGACCAACTTCTCGACCAACTACTCGACCAACTACTCGACCAACTACTCGACCAACCAGTCGACCAACTACTCGACCAACTACTCGACCAACTACTCCTACCAACTACTCGACCAATCACTTGACCAACTACTCGACCAACTACTCGACCAACTACTCGACCAACTACTTGACCAACTACTCGACCAATCACTCGACCAACTACTCGACCAATCGCTCGACCAACTACTCGACCAACTACTCGACCAACTTCTTGACCAATCACTCGAACAACTACTCGACCAACTACTCGACCGACCACTCGACCGACCACTCGACCAACCACTCGACCAACTACTCAACCATCTACTCGACCAACTACTCGACCAACTATTTGACCAACTACTCGACCAAGTACTCGACCAACTACTCGACCAACTACTCGAGCAGTCACTCGACCAACTACTCGACCAACTACTCGACCAACCACTCGACCGACCACTCGACCAACTACTCGGCCAACTACTCGACCAACTACTCGACCAACTACTCGACCAATCACTCGACCAACTACTCGACCAACTACTCGACCAACTACTCGACCAACTTCTCGACCAACTACTCGACCAACTACTCGTCCAACTACTCGACCAACTACTCGACCAGCTACTCGACCAACTACTGGAGCAATCAATCGACCAACTACTCGACCAACTACTCGACCAATCGCTCGACCAACTACTCGACCAATCACTCGACCGACCAATCGACCAATCACTCGACTAACTCCTCGACCAACTACTCGACCAACTACTCGACTAATTACTCAACCAACTACTCGACCAATCACTCTACCAACTACTCGACCAACTACTCGACCAACTACTTGACCAACTACTCGACCAACTACTCGACCAAATACTCGACCAACTACTCAACCAACTACTCTACCAACTACTCGACCAACCACTAGACCAACCAGTCAACCAACAATTCGTCTTACCAGTCGTCCAACCAGTCGATCAACTACTCGACCAATCACTCGACCAACTACTCGACCAATCGCTCGACCAACTACTCGACCAACTACTCGACCAACTACTCGACCAACTACTCGACCAACAACTCGACCAACTACTCGACGAGCTACTCGACCAACTACTCGACCAATCACTCGCCCAACTACTCGACCAACTACTGGAGCAATCAATCGACGAACTACTCGACCAACTACTCGACCAATCGCTCGACCAACTACTCGACCAATCACTCGACCAACTACTCGACCAACTACTCGACCAACTACTCGACCAACTACTCAACCAACTACTCGACCAACTATTTGACCAACTACTCGACCAACTACTCGACCAACTACTCGACTAATTACTCAACCAACTACTCGACCAATCACTCGACCAAGTACTCGACCAACTACTCGACCAACTACTTGACCAACTACTCGACCAACTACTCGACCAACTACTCGACCAACTACTCAACCAACTACTCTACCAACTAATCGACCAACCACTAGACCAACCAGTCAACCAACAATTCGTCTTACCAGTCGTCCAACCAGTCGATCAACTACTCGACCAATCACTCGACCATCTACTCGACCAATCGCTCGACCAACTACTCGACCAACTACACGACCAACTACTCGACCAACTACTCGACCAACAACTCGACCAACTACTCGACCAGCTACTCGACCAACTACTCGACCAATCACTCGCCCAACTACTCGACCAACTACTGGAGCAATCAATCGACCAACTACTCGACCAACTACTCGTCCAATCGCTCGACCAACTACTCGACCAATCACTCGACCAACTACTCGACCAACTACTCGACCAACTACTCAACCAACTACTCGACCAACTATTTGACCAACTACTCGACCAATCACTCGACCAACTACTCGACCAATCGCTCGACCAACTACTCGACCAACTACTCGACCAACTACTCGACCAACAACTCGACCAACTACTCGACCGTCCACTCGACCGACAACTTGACCAATCACTCGACCAACTACTCAACCAACTACTCGACCAACTACTCGACCAACCACTCGACCAACCAGTCAACCAACAATTCGTCTTACCAGTCGTCCAACCAGTCGATCAACTACTCGACTACCTACTCGACCAACTACTCGACCGACTACTCGACCAACTACTCGACCAACTACTCGACCCACTACTCGACCAACTACTTAACCAACTACTTGACCAACTACTTGACCAACTACTCGAACAATCACTCGACCAACTACTCGACCAATCGCTCGACCAACTACACGACCAACTACTCGACCAACTACTCGACCAACTACTCGACCAACTACTCAACCAACTACTCGACCAACTACTCGACCAACTATTTGACCAACTACTCGACCAACTACTCGACCAACTACTCGACCAACTACTCGACCAACCAGTCGACCAACTACTCGACCAACTATTCGACCAACTACTCGACCAATCACTCGACCAACTACTCGACCAATCGCTCGACCAACTACTCGACCAACTACTCGACCAACTACTTGACCAATCACTCGAACAACTACTCGACCAACTACTCGACCGACCCCTCGACCGACCACTCGACCAACCACTCGACCAACTACTCAACCATCTACTCGACCAACTACTCGACCAACTATTTGACCAACTACTCGACCAACTACTCGACCAACTACTCGACCAACTACTCGAGCAGTCACTCGACCAACTACTCGACCAACTACTCGACCAACCACTCGACCGACAACTCGACCAACTACTCGGCCAACTACTCGACCAACTACTGGACCAGCCAGTCGACCAACAAGTCGACTAACCAGTCGACCAACTGCTCGACTACCTACTCGACCAACTACTCGACCAACTACTCGACCAACTACTCGACCCACTACTTGACCAACTACTCGACCAACTACTCGACCAACTACTCGACCAATCACTCGACCAACTACTCGACCAATCGCTCGACCAACTACTCGACCAACTACTCGAACGACCACTCGACCTACCACTCGGCCAATCACTCGACCAACTACTCGACCACCTACTTGACCTACCACTCGACCAATTACTCGACCAACTACTCGACCAACTACTCGACCAATCGCTCGACCAACTACTCGACCAACTACTCAACCAACTACTCTACCAACTACTCGACCAACCACTAGACCAACCAGTCAACCAACAATTCGTCTTACCAGTCGTCCAACCAGTCGATCAACTACTCGACCAATCACTCGACCATCTACTCGACCAATCGCTCGACCAACTACTCGACCAACTACACGACCAACTACTCGACCAACTACTCGACCAACAACTCGACCAACTACTCGACCAGCTACTCGACCAACTACTCGACCAATCACTCGCCCAACTACTCGACCAACTACTGGAGCAATCAATCGACCAACTACTCGACCAACTACTCGTCCAATCGCTCGACCAACTACTCGACCAATCACTCGACCAACTACTCGACCAACTACTCGACCAACTACTCAACCAACTACTCGACCAACTATTTGACCAACTACTCGACCAATCACTCGACCAACTACTCGACCAATCGCTCGACCAACTACTCGACCAACTACTCGACCAACTACTCGACCAACAACTCGACCAACTACTCGACCGTCCACTCGACCGACAACTTGACCAATCACTCGACCAACTACTCAACCAACTACTCGACCAACTACTCGACCAACCACTCGACCAACCAGTCAACCAACAATTCGTCTTACCAGTCGTCCAACCAGTCGATCAACTACTCGACTACCTACTCGACCAACTACTCGACCAACTACTCGACCAACCACTCGACCGACAACTCGACCAACTACTCGGCCAACTACTCGACCAACTACTGGACCAGCCAGTCGACCAACAAGTCGACTAACCAGTCGACCAACTGCTCGACTACCTACTCGACCAACTACTCGACCAACTACTCGACCAACTACTCGACCCACTACTTGACCAACTACTCGACCAACTACTCGACCAACTACTCGACCAATCACTCGACCAACTACTCGACCAATCGCTCGACCAACTACTCGACCAACTACTCGACCAACAACTCGACCAACTACTCGACCAGCTACTCGACCAACTACTCGACCAATCACTCGCCCAACTACTCGACCAATCACTCGACCAACTACTCGACCAATCGCTCGACCAACTACACGACCAACTACTCGACCAACTACTCGACCAACTACTCGACCAACTACTCAACCAACTACTCGACCAACTACTCGACCAACTATTTGACCAACTACTCGACCAACTACTCGACCAACTACTCGACCAACTACTCGACCAACCAGTCGACCAACTACTCGACCAACTATTCGACCAACTACTCGACCAACTACTCGACCAATCACTCGACCAACTACTCGACCAACTACTCGACCAACTACTCGACCAACTACTTGACCAACTACTCGACCAATCACTCGACCAACTACTCGACCAATCGCTCGACCAACTACTCGACCAACTACTCGACCAACTACTTGACCAATCACTCGAACAACTACTCGACCAACTACTCGACCGACCACTCGACCGACCACTCGACCAACCACTCGACCAACTACTCAACCATCTACTCGACCAACTACTCGACCAACTATTTGACCAACTACTCGACCAACTACTCGACCAACTACTCGACCAACTACTCGAGCAGTCACTCGACCAACTACTCGACCAACTACTCGACCAACCACTCGACCGACAACTCGACCAACTACTCGGCCAACTACTCGACCAACTACTGGACCAGCCAGTCGACCAACAAGTCGACTAACCAGTCGACCAACTGCTCGACTACCTACTCGACCAACTACTCGACCAACTACTCGACCAACTACTCGACCCACTACTTGACCAACTACTCGACCAACTACTCGACCAACTACTCGACCAATCACTCGACCAACTACTCGACCAATCGCTCGACCAACTACTCGACCAACTACTCAACCAACTACTCTACCAACTACTCGACCAACCACTAGACCAACCAGTCAACCAACAATTCGTCTTACCAGTCGTCCAACCAGTCGATCAACTACTCGACCAATCACTCGACCATCTACTCGACCAATCGCTCGACCAACTACTCGACCAACTACACGACCAACTACTCGACCAACTACTCGACCAACAACTCGACCAACTACTCAACCAGCTACTCGACCAACTACTCGACCAATCACTCGCCCAACTACTCGACCAACTACTGGAGCAATCAATCGACCAACTACTCGACCAACTACTCGTCCAATCGCTCGACCAACTACTCGACCAATCACTCGACCAACTACTCGACCAACTACTCGACCAACTACTCAACCAACTACTCGACCAACTATTTGACCAACTACTCGACCAATCACTCGACCAACTACTCGACCAATCGCTCGACCAACTACTCGACCAACTACTCGACCAACTACTCGACCAACAACTCGACCAACTACTCGACCGTCCACTCGACCGACAACTTGACCAATCACTCGACCAACTACTCAACCAACTACTCGACCAACTACTCGACCAACCACTCGACCAACCAGTCAACCAACAATTCGTCTTACCAGTCGTCCAACCAGTCGATCAACTACTCGACTACCTACTCGACCAACTACTCGACCAACTACTCGACCAACCACTCGACCGACAACTCGACCAACTACTCGGCCAACTACTCGACCAACTACTGGACCAGCCAGTCGACCAACAAGTCGACTAACCAGTCGACCAACTGCTCGACTACCTACTCGACCAACTACTCGACCAACTACTCGACCAACTACTCGACCCACTACTTGACCAACTACTCGACCAACTACTCGACCAACTACTCGACCAATCACTCGACCAACTACTCGACCAATCGCTCGACCAACTACTCGACCAACTACTCGACCAACAACTCGACCAACTACTCGACCAGCTACTCGACCAACTACTCGACCAATCACTCGACCGACAACTCGACCAACTACTCGGCCAACTACTCGACCAACTACTGGACCAGCCAGTCGACCAACAAGTCGACTAACCAGTCGACCAACTGCTCGACTACCTACTCGACCAACTACTCGACCAACTACTCGACCAACTACTCGACCCACTACTTGACCAACTACTCGACCAACTACTCGACCAACTACTCGACCAATCACTCGACCAACTACTCGACCAATCGCTCGACCAACTACTCGACCAACTACTCGAACGACCACTCGACCTACCACTCGGCCAATCACTCGACCAACTACTCGACCACCTACTTGACCTACCACTCGACCAATTACTCGACCAACTACTCGACCAACTACTCGACCAATCGCTCGACCAACTACTCGACCAACTACTCAACCAACTACTCTACCAACTACTCGACCAACCACTAGACCAACCAGTCAACCAACAATTCGTCTTACCAGTCGTCCAACCAGTCGATCAACTACTCGACCAATCACTCGACCATCTACTCGACCAATCGCTCGACCAACTACTCGACCAACTACACGACCAACTACTCGACCAACTACTCGACCAACAACTCGACCAACTACTCAACCAGCTACTCGACCAACTACTCGACCAATCACTCGCCCAACTACTCGACCAACTACTGGAGCAATCAATCGACCAACTACTCGACCAACTACTCGTCCAATCGCTCGACCAACTACTCGACCAATCACTCGACCAACTACTCGACCAACTACTCGACCAACTACTCAACCAACTACTCGACCAACTATTTGACCAACTACTCGACCAATCACTCGACCAACTACTCGACCAATCGCTCGACCAACTACTCGACCAACTACTCGACCAACTACTCGACCAACAACTCGACCAACTACTCGACCGTCCACTCGACCGACAACTTGACCAATCACTCGACCAACTACTCAACCAACTACTCGACCAACTACTCGACCAACCACTCGACCAACCAGTCAACCAACAATTCGTCTTACCAGTCGTCCAACCAGTCGATCAACTACTCGACTACCTACTCGACCAACTACTCGACCAACTACTCGACCAACCACTCGACCGACAACTCGACCAACTACTCGGCCAACTACTCGACCAACTACTGGACCAGCCAGTCGACCAACAAGTCGACTAACCAGTCGACCAACTGCTCGACTACCTACTCGACCAACTACTCGACCAACTACTCGACCAACTACTCGACCCACTACTTGACCAACTACTCGACCAACTACTCGACCAACTACTCGACCAATCACTCGACCAACTACTCGACCAATCGCTCGACCAACTACTCGACCAACTACTCGACCAACAACTCGACCAACTACTCGACCAGCTACTCGACCAACTACTCGACCAATCACTCGCCCAACTACTCGACCAACTACTGGAGCAATCAATCGACCAACTACTCGACCAACTACTCGTCCAATCGCTCGACCAACTACTCGACCAATCACTCGACCAACTACTCGACCAACTACTCGACCAACTACTCAACCAACTACTCGACCAACTATTTGACCAACTACTCGACCAATCACTCGACCAACTACTCGACCAATCGCTCGACCAACTACTCGACCAACTACTCGACCAACAACTCGACAGACTACTCGACCGTCCACTCGACCGACAACTTGACCAATCACTCGACCAACTACTCGACCAACTACTCGACCAACTACTCGACCAACTTCTCGACCAACTACTCGACCAACTACTCGTCCAACTACTCGACCAACTACTCGACCAGCTACTCGACCAACTACTGGAGCAATCAATCGACCAACTACTCGACCAACTACTCGACCAATCACTCGACCAACCACTCGACCAACCAGTCAACCAACAATTCGTCTTACCAGTCGTCCAACCAGTCGATCAACTACTCGACTACCTACTCGACCAACTACTCGACCAACTACTCGACCAACCACTCGACCGACAACTCGACCAACTACTCGGCCAACTACTCGACCAACTACTGGACCAGCCAGTCGACCAACAAGTCGACTAACCAGTCGACCAACTGCTCGACTACCTACTCGACCAACTACTCGACCAACTACTCGACCAACTACTCGACCCACTACTTGACCAACTACTCGACCAACTACTCGACCAACTACTCGACCAATCACTCGACCAACTACTCGACCAATCGCTCGACCAACTACTCGACCAACTACTCGACCAACAACTCGACCAACTACTCGACCAGCTACTCGACCAACTACTCGACCAATCACTCGCCCAACTACTCGACCAATCACTCGACCAACTACTCGACCAATCGCTCGACCAACTACACGACCAACTACTCGACCAACTACTCGACCAACTACTCGACCAACTACTCAACCAACTACTCGACCAACTACTCGACCAACTATTTGACCAACTACTCGACCAACTACTCGACCAACTACTCGACCAACTACTCGACCAACCAGTCGACCAACTACTCGACCAACTATTCGACCAACTACTCGACCAACTACTCAACCAATCACTCGACCAACTACTCGACCAACTACTCGACCAACTACTCGACCAACTACTTGACCAACTACTCGACCAATCACTCGACCAACTACTCGACCAATCGCTCGACCAACTACTCGACCAACTACTCGACCAACTACTTGACCAATCACTCGAACAACTACTCGACCAACTACTCGACCGACCACTCGACCGACCACTCGACCAACCACTCGACCAACTACTCAACCATCTACTCGACCAACTACTCGACCAACTATTTGACCAACTACTCGACCAACTACTCGACCAACTACTCGACCAACTACTCGAGCAGTCACTCGACCAACTACTCGACCAACTACTCGACCAACCACTCGACCGACAACTCGACCAACTACTCGGCCAACTACTCGACCAACTACTGGACCAGCCAGTCGACCAACAAGTCGACTAACCAGTCGACCAACTGCTCGACTACCTACTCGACCAACTACTCGACCAACTACTCGACCAACTACTCGACCCACTACTTGACCAACTACTCGACCAACTACTCGACCAACTACTCGACCAATCACTCGACCAACTACTCGACCAATCGCTCGACCAACTACTCGACCAACTACTCGAACGACCACTCGACCTACCACTCGGCCAATCACTCGACCAACTACTCGACCACCTACTTGACCTACCACTCGACCAATTACTCGACCAACTACTCGACCAACTACTCGACCAATCGCTCGACCAACTACTCGACCAACTACTCAACCAACTACTCTACCAACTACTCGACCAACCACTAGACCAACCAGTCAACCAACAATTCGTCTTACCAGTCGTCCAACCAGTCGATCAACTACTCGACCAATCACTCGACCATCTACTCGACCAATCGCTCGACCAACTACTCGACCAACTACACGACCAACTACTCGACCAACTACTCGACCAACAACTCGACCAACTACTCAACCAGCTACTCGACCAACTACTCGACCAATCACTCGCCCAACTACTCGACCAACTACTGGAGCAATCAATCGACCAACTACTCGACCAACTACTCGTCCAATCGCTCGACCAACTACTCGACCAATCACTCGACCAACTACTCGACCAACTACTCGACCAACTACTCAACCAACTACTCGACCAACTATTTGACCAACTACTCGACCAATCACTCGACCAACTACTCGACCAATCGCTCGACCAACTACTCGACCAACTACTCGACCAACTACTCGACCAACAACTCGACCAACTACTCGACCGTCCACTCGACCGACAACTTGACCAATCACTCGACCAACTACTCAACCAACTACTCGACCAACTACTCGACCAACCACTCGACCAACCAGTCAACCAACAATTCGTCTTACCAGTCGTCCAACCAGTCGATCAACTACTCGACTACCTACTCGACCAACTACTCGACCAACTACTCGACCAACCACTCGACCGACAACTCGACCAACTACTCGGCCAACTACTCGACCAACTACTGGACCAGCCAGTCGACCAACAAGTCGACTAACCAGTCGACCAACTGCTCGACTACCTACTCGACCAACTACTCGACCAACTACTCGACCAACTACTCGACCCACTACTTGACCAACTACTCGACCAACTACTCGACCAACTACTCGACCAATCACTCGACCAACTACTCGACCAATCGCTCGACCAACTACTCGACCAACTACTCGACCAACAACTCGACCAACTACTCGACCAGCTACTCGACCAACTACTCGACCAATCACTCGACCGACAACTCGACCAACTACTCGGCCAACTACTCGACCAACTACTGGACCAGCCAGTCGACCAACAAGTCGACTAACCAGTCGACCAACTGCTCGACTACCTACTCGACCAACTACTCGACCAACTACTCGACCAACTACTCGACCCACTACTTGACCAACTACTCGACCAACTACTCGACCAACTACTCGACCAATCACTCGACCAACTACTCGACCAATCGCTCGACCAACTACTCGACCAACTACTCGAACGACCACTCGACCTACCACTCGGCCAATCACTCGACCAACTACTCGACCACCTACTTGACCTACCACTCGACCAATTACTCGACCAACTACTCGACCAACTACTCGACCAATCGCTCGACCAACTACTCGACCAACTACTCAACCAACTACTCTACCAACTACTCGACCAACCACTAGACCAACCAGTCAACCAACAATTCGTCTTACCAGTCGTCCAACCAGTCGATCAACTACTCGACCAATCACTCGACCATCTACTCGACCAATCGCTCGACCAACTACTCGACCAACTACACGACCAACTACTCGACCAACTACTCGACCAACAACTCGACCAACTACTCAACCAGCTACTCGACCAACTACTCGACCAATCACTCGCCCAACTACTCGACCAACTACTGGAGCAATCAATCGACCAACTACTCGACCAACTACTCGTCCAATCGCTCGACCAACTACTCGACCAATCACTCGACCAACTACTCGACCAACTACTCGACCAACTACTCAACCAACTACTCGACCAACTATTTGACCAACTACTCGACCAATCACTCGACCAACTACTCGACCAATCGCTCGACCAACTACTCGACCAACTACTCGACCAACTACTCGACCAACAACTCGACCAACTACTCGACCGTCCACTCGACCGACAACTTGACCAATCACTCGACCAACTACTCAACCAACTACTCGACCAACTACTCGACCAACCACTCGACCAACCAGTCAACCAACAATTCGTCTTACCAGTCGTCCAACCAGTCGATCAACTACTCGACTACCTACTCGACCAACTACTCGACCAACTACTCGACCAACCACTCGACCGACAACTCGACCAACTACTCGGCCAACTACTCGACCAACTACTGGACCAGCCAGTCGACCAACAAGTCGACTAACCAGTCGACCAACTGCTCGACTACCTACTCGACCAACTACTCGACCAACTACTCGACCAACTACTCGACCCACTACTTGACCAACTACTCGACCAACTACTCGACCAACTACTCGACCAATCACTCGACCAACTACTCGACCAATCGCTCGACCAACTACTCGACCAACTACTCGACCAACAACTCGACCAACTACTCGACCAGCTACTCGACCAACTACTCGACCAATCACTCGCCCAACTACTCGACCAACTACTGGAGCAATCAATCGACCAACTACTCGACCAACTACTCGTCCAATCGCTCGACCAACTACTCGACCAATCACTCGACCAACTACTCGACCAACTACTCGACCAACTACTCAACCAACTACTCGACCAACTATTTGACCAACTACTCGACCAATCACTCGACCAACTACTCGACCAATCGCTCGACCAACTACTCGACCAACTACTCGACCAACAACTCGACAGACTACTCGACCGTCCACTCGACCGACAACTTGACCAATCACTCGACCAACTACTCGACCAACTACTCGACCAACTACTCGACCAACTTCTCGACCAACTACTCGACCAACTACTCGTCCAACTACTCGACCAACTACTCGACCAGCTACTCGACCAACTACTGGAGCAATCAATCGACCAACTACTCGACCAACTACTCGACCAATCGCTCGACCAACTACTCGACCAATCACTCGACCGACCAATCGACCAATCACTCGACTAACTCCTCGACCAACTACTCGACCAACTACTCGACTAATTACTCAACCAACTACTCGACCAATCACTCTACCAACTACTCGACCAACTACTCGACCAACTACTTGACCAACTACTCGACCAACTACTCGACCAACTACTCGACCAACTACTCGACCAATCGCTCGACCAACTACTCGACCAATCACTCGACCAACTACTCGACCAACTACTCGACCAACTACTCGACCAACTACTCAACCAACTACTCGACCAACTATTTGACCAACTACTCGACCAACTACTCGACCAACTACTCGACTAATTACTCAACCAACTACTCGACCAATCACTCGACCAACTACTCAACCAACTACTCGACCAACTACTTGACCAACTACTCGACCAACTACTCGACCAACTACTCGACCAACTACTCAACCAACTACTCTACCAACTACTCGACCAACCACTAGACCAACCAGTCAACCAACAATTCGTCTTACCAGTCGTCCAACCAGTCGATCAACTACTCGACCAATCACTCGACCATCTACTCGACCAATCGCTCGACCAACTACTCGACCAACTACACGACCAACTACTCGACCAACTACTCGACCAACAACTCGACCAACTACTCAACCAACTACTCTACCAACTACTCGACCAACCACTAGACCAACCAGTCAACCAACAATTCGTCTTACCAGTCGTCCAACCAGTCGATCAACTACTCGACCAATCACTCGACCATCTACTCGACCAATCGCTCGACCAACTACTCGACCAACTACACGACCAACTACTCGACCAACTACTCGACCAACAACTCGACCAACTACTCAACCAGCTACTCGACCAACTACTCGACCAATCACTCGCCCAACTACTCGACCAACTACTGGAGCAATCAATCGACCAACTACTCGACCAACTACTCGTCCAATCGCTCGACCAACTACTCGACCAATCACTCGACCAACTACTCGACCAACTACTCGACCAACTACTCAACCAACTACTCGACCAACTATTTGACCAACTACTCGACCAATCACTCGACCAACTACTCGACCAATCGCTCGACCAACTACTCGACCAACTACTCGACCAACTACTCGACCAACAACTCGACCAACTACTCGACCGTCCACTCGACCGACAACTTGACCAATCACTCGACCAACTACTCAACCAACTACTCGACCAACTACTCGACCAACCACTCGACCAACCAGTCAACCAACAATTCGTCTTACCAGTCGTCCAACCAGTCGATCAACTACTCGACTACCTACTCGACCAACTACTCGACCAACTACTCGACCAACCACTCGACCGACAACTCGACCAACTACTCGGCCAACTACTCGACCAACTACTGGACCAGCCAGTCGACCAACAAGTCGACTAACCAGTCGACCAACTGCTCGACTACCTACTCGACCAACTACTCGACCAACTACTCGACCAACTACTCGACCCACTACTTGACCAACTACTCGACCAACTACTCGACCAACTACTCGACCAATCACTCGACCAACTACTCGACCAATCGCTCGACCAACTACTCGACCAACTACTCGACCAACAACTCGACCAACTACTCGACCAGCTACTCGACCAACTACTCGACCAATCACTCGACCGACAACTCGACCAACTACTCGGCCAACTACTCGACCAACTACTGGACCAGCCAGTCGACCAACAAGTCGACTAACCAGTCGACCAACTGCTCGACTACCTACTCGACCAACTACTCGACCAACTACTCGACCAACTACTCGACCCACTACTTGACCAACTACTCGACCAACTACTCGACCAACTACTCGACCAATCACTCGACCAACTACTCGACCAATCGCTCGACCAACTACTCGACCAACTACTCGAACGACCACTCGACCTACCACTCGGCCAATCACTCGACCAACTACTCGACCACCTACTTGACCTACCACTCGACCAATTACTCGACCAACTACTCGACCAACTACTCGACCAATCGCTCGACCAACTACTCGACCAACTACTCAACCAACTACTCTACCAACTACTCGACCAACCACTAGACCAACCAGTCAACCAACAATTCGTCTTACCAGTCGTCCAACCAGTCGATCAACTACTCGACCAATCACTCGACCATCTACTCGACCAATCGCTCGACCAACTACTCGACCAACTACACGACCAACTACTCGACCAACTACTCGACCAACAACTCGACCAACTACTCAACCAGCTACTCGACCAACTACTCGACCAATCACTCGCCCAACTACTCGACCAACTACTGGAGCAATCAATCGACCAACTACTCGACCAACTAATCGTCCAATCGCTCGACCAACTACTCGACCAATCACTCGACCAACTACTCGACCAACTACTCGACCAACTACTCAACCAACTACTCGACCAACTATTTGACCAACTACTCGACCAATCACTCGACCAACTACTCGACCAATCGCTCGACCAACTACTCGACCAACTACTCGACCAACTACTCGACCAACAACTCGACCAACTACTCGACCGTCCACTCGACCGACAACTTGACCAATCACTCGACCAACTACTCAACCAACTACTCGACCAACTACTCGACCAACCACTCGACCAACCAGTCAACCAACAATTCGTCTTACCAGTCGTCCAACCAGTCGATCAACTACTCGACTACCTACTCGACCAACTACTCGACCAACTACTCGACCAACCACTCGACCGACAACTCGACCAACTACTCGGCCAACTACTCGACCAACTACTGGACCAGCCAGTCGACCAACAAGTCGACTAACCAGTCGACCAACTGCTCGACTACCTACTCGACCAACTACTCGACCAACTACTCGACCAACTACTCGACCCACTACTTGACCAACTACTCGACCAACTACTCGACCAACTACTCGACCAATCACTCGACCAACTACTCGACCAATCGCTCGACCAACTACTCGACCAACTACTCGACCAACAACTCGACCAACTACTCGACCAGCTACTCGACCAACTACTCGACCAATCACTCGCCCAACTACTCGACCAACTACTGGAGCAATCAATCGACCAACTACTCGACCAACTACTCGTCCAATCGCTCGACCAACTACTCGACCAATCACTCGACCAACTACTCGACCAACTACTCGACCAACTACTCAACCAACTACTCGACCAACTATTTGACCAACTACTCGACCAATCACTCGACCAACTACTCGACCAATCGCTCGACCAACTACTCGACCAACTACTCGACCAACAACTCGACAGACTACTCGACCGTCCACTCGACCGACAACTTGACCAATCACTCGACCAACTACTCGACCAACTACTCGACCAACTACTCGACCAACTTCTCGACCAACTACTCGACCAACTACTCGTCCAACTACTCGACCAACTACTCGACCAGCTACTCGACCAACTACTGGAGCAATCAATCGACCAACTACTCGACCAACTACTCGACCAATCACTCGACCAACCACTCGACCAACCAGTCAACCAACAATTCGTCTTACCAGTCGTCCAACCAGTCGATCAACTACTCGACTACCTACTCGACCAACTACTCGACCAACTACTCGACCAACCACTCGACCGACAACTCGACCAACTACTCGGCCAACTACTCGACCAACTACTGGACCAGCCAGTCGACCAACAAGTCGACTAACCAGTCGACCAACTGCTCGACTACCTACTCGACCAACTACTCGACCAACTACTCGACCAACTACTCGACCCACTACTTGACCAACTACTCGACCAACTACTCGACCAACTACTCGACCAATCACTCGACCAACTACTCGACCAATCGCTCGACCAACTACTCGACCAACTACTCGACCAACAACTCGACCAACTACTCGACCAGCTACTCGACCAACTACTCGACCAATCACTCGCCCAACTACTCGACCAATCACTCGACCAACTACTCGACCAATCGCTCGACCAACTACACGACCAACTACTCGACCAACTACTCGACCAACTACTCGACCAACTACTCAACCAACTACTCGACCAACTACTCGACCAACTATTTGACCAACTACTCGACCAACTACTCGACCAACTACTCGACCAACTACTCGACCAACCAGTCGACCAACTACTCGACCAACTATTCGACCAACTACTCGACCAACTACTCAACCAATCACTCGACCAACTACTCGACCAACTACTCGACCAACTACTCGACCAACTACTTGACCAACTACTCGACCAATCACTCGACCAACTACTCGACCAATCGCTCGACCAACTACTCGACCAACTACTCGACCAACTACTTGACCAATCACTCGAACAACTACTCGACCAACTACTCGACCGACCACTCGACCGACCACTCGACCAACCACTCGACCAACTACTCAACCATCTACTCGACCAACTACTCGACCAACTATTTGACCAACTACTCGACCAACTACTCGACCAACTACTCGACCAACTACTCGAGCAGTCACTCGACCAACTACTCGACCAACTACTCGACCAACCACTCGACCGACAACTCGACCAACTACTCGGCCAACTACTCGACCAACTACTGGACCAGCCAGTCGACCAACAAGTCGACTAACCAGTCGACCAACTGCTCGACTACCTACTCGACCAACTACTCGACCAACTACTCGACCAACTACTCGACCCACTACTTGACCAACTACTCGACCAACTACTCGACCAACTACTCGACCAATCACTCGACCAACTACTCGACCAATCGCTCGACCAACTACTCGACCAACTACTCGAACGACCACTCGACCTACCACTCGGCCAATCACTCGACCAACTACTCGACCACCTACTTGACCTACCACTCGACCAATTACTCGACCAACTACTCGACCAACTACTCGACCAATCGCTCGACCAACTACTCGACCAACTACTCAACCAACTACTCTACCAACTACTCGACCAACCACTAGACCAACCAGTCAACCAACAATTCGTCTTACCAGTCGTCCAACCAGTCGATCAACTACTCGACCAATCACTCGACCATCTACTCGACCAATCGCTCGACCAACTACTCGACCAACTACACGACCAACTACTCGACCAACTACTCGACCAACAACTCGACCAACTACTCAACCAGCTACTCGACCAACTACTCGACCAATCACTCGCCCAACTACTCGACCAACTACTGGAGCAATCAATCGACCAACTACTCGACCAACTACTCGTCCAATCGCTCGACCAACTACTCGACCAATCACTCGACCAACTACTCGACCAACTACTCGACCAACTACTCAACCAACTACTCGACCAACTATTTGACCAACTACTCGACCAATCACTCGACCAACTACTCGACCAATCGCTCGACCAACTACTCGACCAACTACTCGACCAACTACTCGACCAACAACTCGACCAACTACTCGACCGTCCACTCGACCGACAACTTGACCAATCACTCGACCAACTACTCAACCAACTACTCGACCAACTACTCGACCAACCACTCGACCAACCAGTCAACCAACAATTCGTCTTACCAGTCGTCCAACCAGTCGATCAACTACTCGACTACCTACTCGACCAACTACTCGACCAACTACTCGACCAACCACTCGACCGACAACTCGACCAACTACTCGGCCAACTACTCGACCAACTACTGGACCAGCCAGTCGACCAACAAGTCGACTAACCAGTCGACCAACTGCTCGACTACCTACTCGACCAACTACTCGACCAACTACTCGACCAACTACTCGACCCACTACTTGACCAACTACTCGACCAACTACTCGACCAACTACTCGACCAATCACTCGACCAACTACTCGACCAATCGCTCGACCAACTACTCGACCAACTACTCGACCAACAACTCGACCAACTACTCGACCAGCTACTCGACCAACTACTCGACCAATCACTCGACCGACAACTCGACCAACTACTCGGCCAACTACTCGACCAACTACTGGACCAGCCAGTCGACCAACAAGTCGACTAACCAGTCGACCAACTGCTCGACTACCTACTCGACCAACTACTCGACCAACTACTCGACCAACTACTCGACCCACTACTTGACCAACTACTCGACCAACTACTCGACCAACTACTCGACCAATCACTCGACCAACTACTCGACCAATCGCTCGACCAACTACTCGACCAACTACTCGAACGACCACTCGACCTACCACTCGGCCAATCACTCGACCAACTACTCGACCACCTACTTGACCTACCACTCGACCAATTACTCGACCAACTACTCGACCAACTACTCGACCAATCGCTCGACCAACTACTCGACCAACTACTCAACCAACTACTCTACCAACTACTCGACCAACCACTAGACCAACCAGTCAACCAACAATTCGTCTTACCAGTCGTCCAACCAGTCGATCAACTACTCGACCAATCACTCGACCATCTACTCGACCAATCGCTCGACCAACTACTCGACCAACTACACGACCAACTACTCGACCAACTACTCGACCAACAACTCGACCAACTACTCAACCAGCTACTCGACCAACTACTCGACCAATCACTCGCCCAACTACTCGACCAACTACTGGAGCAATCAATCGACCAACTACTCGACCAACTACTCGTCCAATCGCTCGACCAACTACTCGACCAATCACTCGACCAACTACTCGACCAACTACTCGACCAACTACTCAACCAACTACTCGACCAACTATTTGACCAACTACTCGACCAATCACTCGACCAACTACTCGACCAATCGCTCGACCAACTACTCGACCAACTACTCGACCAACTACTCGACCAACAACTCGACCAACTACTCGACCGTCCACTCGACCGACAACTTGACCAATCACTCGACCAACTACTCAACCAACTACTCGACCAACTACTCGACCAACCACTCGACCAACCAGTCAACCAACAATTCGTCTTACCAGTCGTCCAACCAGTCGATCAACTACTCGACTACCTACTCGACCAACTACTCGACCAACTACTCGACCAACCACTCGACCGACAACTCGACCAACTACTCGGCCAACTACTCGACCAACTACTGGACCAGCCAGTCGACCAACAAGTCGACTAACCAGTCGACCAACTGCTCGACTACCTACTCGACCAACTACTCGACCAACTACTCGACCAACTACTCGACCCACTACTTGACCAACTACTCGACCAACTACTCGACCAACTACTCGACCAATCACTCGACCAACTACTCGACCAATCGCTCGACCAACTACTCGACCAACTACTCGACCAACAACTCGACCAACTACTCGACCAGCTACTCGACCAACTACTCGACCAATCACTCGCCCAACTACTCGACCAACTACTGGAGCAATCAATCGACCAACTACTCGACCAACTACTCGTCCAATCGCTCGACCAACTACTCGACCAATCACTCGACCAACTACTCGACCAACTACTCGACCAACTACTCAACCAACTACTCGACCAACTATTTGACCAACTACTCGACCAATCACTCGACCAACTACTCGACCAATCGCTCGACCAACTACTCGACCAACTACTCGACCAACAACTCGACAGACTACTCGACCGTCCACTCGACCGACAACTTGACCAATCACTCGACCAACTACTCGACCAACTACTCGACCAACTACTCGACCAACTTCTCGACCAACTACTCGACCAACTACTCGTCCAACTACTCGACCAACTACTCGACCAGCTACTCGACCAACTACTGGAGCAATCAATCGACCAACTACTCGACCAACTACTCGACCAATCGCTCGACCAACTACTCGACCAATCACTCGACCGACCAATCGACCAATCACTCGACTAACTCCTCGACCAACTACTCGACCAACTACTCGACTAATTACTCAACCAACTACTCGACCAATCACTCTACCAACTACTCGACCAACTACTCGACCAACTACTTGACCAACTACTCGACCAACTACTCGACCAACTACTCGACCAACTACTCGACCAATCGCTCGACCAACTACTCGACCAATCACTCGACCAACTACTCGACCAACTACTCGACCAACTACTCGACCAACTACTCAACCAACTACTCGACCAACTATTTGACCAACTACTCGACCAACTACTCGACCAACTACTCGACTAATTACTCAACCAACTACTCGACCAATCACTCGACCAACTACTCAACCAACTACTCGACCAACTACTTGACCAACTACTCGACCAACTACTCGACCAACTACTCGACCAACTACTCAACCAACTACTCTACCAACTACTCGACCAACCACTAGACCAACCAGTCAACCAACAATTCGTCTTACCAGTCGTCCAACCAGTCGATCAACTACTCGACCAATCACTCGACCATCTACTCGACCAATCGCTCGACCAACTACTCGACCAACTACACGACCAACTACTCGACCAACTACTCGACCAACAACTCGACCAACTACTCGACCAGCTACTCGACCAACTACTCGACCAATCACTCGCCCAACTACTCGACCAACTACTGGAGCAATCAATCGACCAACTACTCGACCAACTACTCGTCCAATCGCTCGACCAACTACTCGACCAATCACTCGACCAACTACTCGACCAACTACTCGACCAACTACTCAACCAACTACTCGACCAACTATTTGACCAACTACTCGACCAATCACTCGACCAACTACTCGACCAATCGCTCGACCAACTACTCGACCAACTACTCGACCAACTACTCGACCAACAACTCGACCAACTACTCGACCGTCCACTCGACCGACAACTTGACCAATCACTCGACCAACTACTCAACCAACTACTCGACCAACTACTCGACCAACCACTCGACCAACCAGTCAACCAACATTTCGTCTTACCAGTCGTCCAACCAGTCGATCAACTACTCGACTACCTACTCGACCAACTACTCGACCGACTACTCGACCAACTACTCGACCAACTACTCGACCCACTACTCGACCAACTACTTAACCAACTACTTGACCAACTACTTGACCAACTACTCGACCAATCACTCGACCAACTACTCGACCAATCGCTCGACCAACTACACGACCAACTACTCGACCAACTACTCGACCAATAACTCGACCAACTACTCGACCAACTACTCGACCAACTACTCGACCAATCACTCGACCAACTACTCGACCAACTACTCGACCAACTACTCGACCAACTACTCGACCAACTACTCGACCAATCACTCGACCAACTACTCGACCAATCGCTCGACCAACTACTTGACCAACTACTCGACCAACTACTTGACCAATCACTCGAACAACTACTCGACCAACTACTCGACCGACCACTCGACCGACCACTCGACCAACCACTCGACCAACTACTCAACCATCTACTCGACCAACTACTCGACCAACTATTTGACCAACTACTCGACCAACTACTCGACCAACTACTCGACCAACTACTCGAGCAGTCACTCGACCAACTACTCGACCAACTACTCGACCAACCACTCGACCGACAACTCGACCAACTACTCGGCCAACTACTCGACCAACTACTGGACCAGCCAGTCGACCAACAAGTCGACTAACCAGTCGACCAACTGCTCGACTACCTACTCGACCAACTACTCGACCAACTACTCGACCAACTACTCGACCCACTACTTGACCAACTACTCGAACAACTACTCGACCAACTACTCGACCAATCACTCGACCAACTACTCGACCAATCGCTCGACCAACTACTCGACCAACTACTCGAACGACCACTCGACCTACCACTCGGCCAATCACTCGACCAACTACTCGACCACCTACTTGACCTACCACTCGACCAATTACTCGACCAACTACTCGACCAACTACTCGACCAATCGCTCGACCAACTACTCGACCAACTACTCAACGAACTACTCTACCAACTACTCGACCAACCACTAGACCAACCAGTCAACCAACAATTCGTCTTACCAGTCGTCCAACCAGTCGATCAACTACTCGACCAATCACTCGACCATCTACTCGACCAATCGCTCGACCAACTACTTGACCAACTACACGACCAACTACTCGACCAACTACTCGACCAACAACTCGACCAACTACTCGACCAGCTACTCGACCAACTACTCGACCAATCACTCGCCCAACTACTCGACCAACTACTGGAGCAATCAATCGACCAACTTCTCGACCAACTACTCGTCCAATCGCTCGACCAACTACTCGACCAATCACTCGACCAACTACTCGACCAACTACTCGACCAACTACTCAACCAACTGCTCGACCAACTATTTGACCAACTACTCGACCAATCACTCGACCAACTACTCGACCAATCGCTCGACCAACTACTCGACCAACTACTCGACCAACTACTCGACCAACAACTCGACCAACTACTCGACCGTCCACTCGACCGACAACTTGACCAATCACTCGACCAACTACTCAACCAACTACTCGACCAACTACTCGACCAACCACTCGACCAACCAGTCAACCAACAATTCGTCTTACCAGTCGTCCAACCAGTCGATCAACTACTCGACTACCTACTCGACCAACTACTCGACCGACTACTCGACCAACTACTCGACCCACTACTCGACCAACTACTTAACCAACTACTTGACCAACTACTTGACCAACTACTCGACCAATCACTCGACCAACTACTCGACCAATCGCTCGACCAACTACACGACCAACTACTCGACCAACTACTCGACCAACTACTCGACCAACTACTCAACCAACTACTCGACCAACTACTCGACCAACTATTTGACCAACTACTCGACCAACTACTCGACCAACTACTCGACCAACTACTCGACCAACCAGTCGACCAACTACTCGACCAACTACTCGACCAACTACTCGACCAACTACTCGACCAATCACTCGACCAACTACTCGCCCAACTACTCGACCAACTACTCGACCAACTACTTGACCAACTACTCGACCAATCACTCGACCAACTACTCGACCAATCGCTCGACCAACTACTCGACCAACTACTCGACCAACTACTTGACCAATCACTCGAACAACTACTCGACCAACTACTCGACCGACCACTCGACCGACCACTCGACCAACCACTCGACCAACTACTCAACCATCTACTCGACCAACTACTCGACCAACTATTTGACCAACTACTCGACCAACTACTCGACCAACTACTCGACCAACTACTCGAGCAGTCACTCGACCAACTACTCGACCAACTACTCGACCAACCACTCGACCGACAACTCGACCAACTACTCGGCCAACTACTCGACCAACTACTGGACCAGCCAGTCGACCAACAAGTCGACTAACCAGTCGACCAACTGCTCGACTACCTACTCGACCAACTACTCGACCAACTACTCGACCAACTACTCGACCCACTACTTGACCAACTACTCGACCAACTACTCGACCCACTACTTGACCAACTACTCGACCAACTACTCGACCAACTACTCGACCAATCACTCGACCAACTACTCGACCAATCGCTCGACCAACTACTCGACCAACTACTCGACCAACTACTTGACCAATCACTCGAACAACTACTCGACCAACTACTCGACCGACCACTCGACCGACCACTCGACCAACCACTCGACCAACTACTCAACCATCTACTCGACCAACTACTCGACCAACTATTTGACCAACTACTCGACCAAGTACTCGACCAACTACTCGACCAACTACTCGAGCAGTCACTCGACCAACTACTCGACCAACTACTCGACCAACCACTCGACTGACCACTCGACCAACTACTCGGCCAACTACTCGACCAACTACTCGACCAACTACTCGACCAATCACTCGACCAACTACTCGACCAACTACTCGAACAACTACTCGACCAACTACTCGACCAACTACTTGACCAACTACTCGACCAATCACTCGACCAACTACTCGACCCACTACTCGACCAACTACTTGACCAACTACTCGACCAATCACTCGACCAACTACTCGACCAATCGCTCGACCAACTACTCGACCAACTACTCGACCAACTACTCGACCAACAACTCGACCAACTACTCGACCGTCCACTCGACCGACAACTTGACCAATCACTCGACCAACTACTCAACCAACTACTCGACCAATTACTCGTCCAACCACTCGACCAACCAGTCAACCAACAATTCGTCTTACCAGTCGTCCAACCAGTCGATCAACTACTCGACTACCTACTCGACCAACTACTCGACCGACTACTCGACCAACTACTCGACCAACTACTCGACCAACAACTCGACGAACTACTCGACCGTCCACTCGACCGACAACTTGACCAATCACTCGACCAACTACTCAACCAACTACTCGACCAATTACTCGTCCAACCACTCGACCAACCAGTCAACCAACAATTCGTCTTACCAGTCGTCCAACCAGTCGATCAACTACTCGACTACCTACTCGACCAACTACTCGACCGACTACTCGACCAACTACTCGACCAACTACTCGACCCACTACTCGACCAACTACTCAACCAACTACTTGACCAACTACTTGACCAACTACTCGACCAATCACTCGACCAACTACTCGACCAAACGCTCGACCAACTACTCGACCAACAACTCGAACAACTACTCGACCAACTACTCGACCAACTACTCGACCAACTACGCGACCAACTACTCGACCAACAACTCGACCAACTTCTCGACCAACTACTCGACCGACCACTCGACCAATCACTCGAACAACTACTCGACCAACTACTCGACCAACTACTCGACCAATCACTCGACCAACTACTCGACCAACTACTCAATCAACTACTCGACCAACTACTCGACCAATCACTCGACCAACTACTCGACCAACTACTCGACCAACTACTCGACCAACTACTCGACCAACTACTCGACCAACTACTCGACCGACCACTCGACCGACTACTCGACTAATCACTCGACCAATCACTCGACCAACTACTCGACCAACTACTCGACCAACTACTTGACCAACCAGTCGACCAACTACTCGACCAACTACTCGACCAACTACTCGAGCAATCACTCGACCAACTACTCAACCAACTACTCGACCAATCACTCGACCAACTACTCGACCAACTACTCGACCGACCACTCGACCGACCCCTCGACCAACCACTCGACCAACTACTCAACCATCTACTCGACCAACTACTCGACCAACTATTTGACCAACTACTCGACCAACTACTCGACCAACTACTCGACCAACTACTCGACCAACCAGTCGACCAACTACTCGACCAACTACTCGACCAACTACTCGACCAACTACTCGACCAATCACTCGACCAACTACTCGACCAACTACTCGACCAACTACTCGACCAACTACTTGACCAACTACTCGACCAATCACTCGACCAACTACTCGACCAATCGCTCGACCAACTACTCGACCAACTACTCGACCAACTACTTGACCAATCACTCGAACAACTACTCGACCAACTACTCGACCGACCACTCGACCGACCACTCGACCAACCACTCGACCAACTACTCAACCATCTACTCGACCAACTACTCGACCAACTATTTGACCAACTACTCGACCAACTACTCGACCAACTACTCGACCAACTACTCGAGCAGTCACTCGACCAACTACTCGACCAACTACTCGACCAACCACTCGACCGACAACTCGACCAACTACTCGGCCAACTACTTGACCAACTACTGGACCAGCCAGTCGACCAACAAGTCGACTAACCAGTCGACCAACTGCTCGACTACCTACTCGACCAACTACTCGACCAACTACTCGACCAACTACTCGACCAACTACTCGACCCACTACTTGACCAACTACTCGACCAACTACTCGACCAACTACTCGACCAATCACTCGACCAACTACTCGACCAATCGCTCGACCAACTACTCGACCAACTACTCGAACGACCACTCGACCTACCACTCGGCCAATCACTCGACCAACTACTCGACCACCTACTTGACCTACCACTCGACCAATTACTCGACCAACTACTCGACCAACTACTCGACCAATCGCTCGACCAACAACTCGACCAATCGCTCGACCAACTACTCGGCAAACTACTCGACCAACTACTTGACCAATCACTCGAACAACTACTCGACCAACTACTCGACCGACCACTCGACCGACCACTCGACCAACCACTCGACCAACTACTCAACCATCTACTCGACCAACTACTCGACCAACTATTTGACCAACTACTCGACCAAGTACTCGACCAACTACTCGACCAACTACTCGAGCAGTCACTCGACCAACTACTCGACCAACTACTCGACCAACCACTCGACCGACCACTCGACCAACTACTCGGCCAACTACTCGACCAACTACTCGACCAACTACTCGACCAATCACTCGACCAACTACTCGACCAACTACTCGAACAACTACTCGACCAACTACTCGACCAACTACTTGACCAACTACTCGACCAATCACTCGACCAACTACTCGACCCACTACTCGACCAACTACTTGACCAACTACTCGACCAATCACTCGACCAACTACTCGACCAATCGCTCGACCAACTACTCGACCAACTACTCGACCAACTACTCGACCAACAACTCGACCAACTACTCGACCGTCCACTCGACCGACAACTTGACCAATCACTCGACCAACTACTCAACCAACTACTCGACCAATTACTCGTCCAACCACTCGACCAACCAGTCAACCAACAATTCGTCTTACCAGTCGTCCAACCAGTCGATCAACTACTCGACTACCTACTCGACCAACTACTCGACCGACTACTCGACCAACTACTCGACCAACTACTCGACCAACAACTCGACGAACTACTCGACCGTCCACTCGACCGACAACTTGACCAATCACTCGACCAACTACTCAACCAACTACTCGACCAATTACTCGTCCAACCACTCGACCAACCAGTCAACCAACAATTCGTCTTACCAGTCGTCCAACCAGTCGATCAACTACTCGACTACCTACTCGACCAACTACTCGACCGACTACTCGACCAACTACTCGACCAACTACTCGACCCACTACTCGACCAACTACTCAACCAACTACTTGACCAACTACTTGACCAACTACTTGACCAACTACTCGACCAACTTCTCGACCAACTACTCGACCGACCACTCGACCAAACGCTCGACCAACTACACGACCAACTACTCGTTCAACTACTCGACCAACTACTCGACCAACAACTCGAACAACTACTCGACCAACTACTCGACCAACTACTCGACCAACTACGCGACCAACTACTCGACCAACAACTCGACCAACTTCTCGACCAACTACTCGACCGACCACTCGACCAATCACTCGAACAACTACTTGACCAACTACTCGACCAACTACTCGACCAATCACTCGACCAACTACTCGACCAACTACTCGACCAACTACTCGGCCATCTACTCGACCTACTACTCGACCAACTACTCGACCAACTACTCGACCAACTACTCGACCAACTACTCGACCAACTACTCGACCAACAACTCGACCAACTACTCGACCGACCACTCGACCGACTACTCCACCAATCACTCGACCAACTACTCGACCAACTACTCAATCAACTACTCGACCAACTACTCGACCAATCACTCGACCAACTACTCGACCAACTACTCGACCGACTACTCGACCAACTACTCGACCAACTACTCGACCAACTACTCGACCGACCACTCGACCGACTACTCGACTAATCACTCGACCAATCACTCGACCAACTACTCGACCAACTACTCGACCAACTACTTGACCAACCAGTCGACCAACTACTCGACCAACTACTCGACCAACTACTCGAGCAATCACTCGACCAACTACTCAACCAACTACTCGACCAATCACTCGACCAACTACTCGACCAACTACTCGACCGACCACTCGACCGACCCCTCGACCAACCACTCGACCAACTACTCAACCATCTACTCGACCAACTACTCGACCAACTATTTGACCAACTACTCGACCAACTACTCGACCAACTACTCGACCAACTACTCGACCAACCAGTCGACCAACTACTCGACCAACTACTCGACCAACTACTCGACCAACTACTCGACCAATCACTCGACCAACTACTCGACCAACTACTCGACCAACTACTCGACCAACTACTTGACCAACTACTCGACCAATCACTCGACCAACTACTCGACCAATCGCTCGACCAACTACTCGACCAACTACTCGACCAACTACTTGACCAATCACTCGAACAACTACTCGACCAACTACTCGACCGACCACTCGACCGACCACTCGACCAACCACTCGACCAACTACTCAACCATCTACTCGACCAACTACTCGACCAACTATTTGACCAACTACTCGACCAACTACTCGACCAACTACTCGACCAACTACTCGAGCAGTCACTCGACCAACTACTCGACCAACTACTCGACCAACCACTCGACCGACAACTCGACCAACTACTCGGCCAACTACTTGACCATCTACTCGACCAACTACTCGACCAACTATTTGACCAACTACTCGACCAAGTACTCGACCAACTACTCGACCAACTACTCGAGCAGTCACTCGACCAACTACTCGACCAACTACTCGACCCACTACTTGACCAACTACTCGACCAACTACTCGACCAACTACTCGACCAATCACTCGACCAACTACTCGACCAATCGCTCGACCAACTACTCGACCAACTACTCGAACGACCACTCGACCTACCACTCGGCCAATCACTCGACCAACTACTCGACCACCTACTTGACCTACCACTCGACCAATTACTCGACCAACTACTCGACCAACTACTCGACCAATCGCTCGACCAACAACTCGACCAATCGCTCGACCAACTACTCGGCAAACTACTCGACCAACTACTCGACCAACTAGTTGACCAACTTCTCGACCAACTACTCGACCAACTACTCGACCAACTACTCGACCAACCAGTCGACCAACTACTCGACCAACTACTCGACCAACTACTCCTACCAACTACTCGACCAATCACTTGACCAACTACTCGACCAACTACTCGACCAACTACTCGACCAACTACTTGACCAACTACTCGACCAATCACTCGACCAACTACTCGATCAATCGCTCGACCAACTACTCGACCAACTACTCGACCAACTACTTGACCAATCACTCGAACAACTACTCGACCAACTACTCGACCGACCACTCGACCGACCACTCGACCAACCACTCGACCAACTACTCAACCATCTACTCGACCAACTACTCGACCAACTATTTGACCAACTACTCGACCAAGTACTCGACCAACTACTCGACCAACTACTCGAGCAGTCACTCGACCAACTACTCGACCAACTACTCGACCAACCACTCGACCGACCACTCGACCAACTACTCGGCCAACTACTCGACCAACTACTCGACCAACTACTCGACCAATCACTCGACCAACTACTCGACCAACTACTCGACCAACTACTCGACCAACTTCTCGACCAACTACTCGACCAACTACTCGTCCAACTACTCGACCAACTACTCGACCAGCTACTCGACCAACTACTGGAGCAATCAATCGACCAACTACTCGACCAACTACTCGACCAATCGCTCGACCAACTACTCGACCAATCACTCGACCGACCAATCGACCAATCACTCGACTAACTCCTCGACCAACTACTCGACCAACTACTCGACTAATTACTCAACCAACTACTCGACCAATCACTCTACCAACTACTCGACCGACCACTCGACCGACTACTCAACCAACTACTCGACCAACTATTTGACCAACTACTCGACCAATCACTCGACCAACTACTCGACCAATCGCTCGACCAACTACTCGACCAACTACTCGACCAACTACTCGACCAACAACTCGACCAACTACTCGACCGTCCACTCGACCGACAACTTGACCAATCACTCGACCAACTACTCAACCAACTACTCGACCAACTACTCGACCAACCACTCGACCAACCAGTCAACCAACATTTCGTCTTACCAGTCGTCCAACCAGTCGATCAACTACTCGACTACCTACTCGACCAACTACTCGACCGACTACTCGACCAATCACTCGACCAACTACTCGACCAACTACTCGACCAACTACTCGACCAACTACTTGACCAACTACTCGACCAATCACTCGACCAACTACTCGACCAACTACTCGACCAACTACTCGACCAACTACTTGACCAACTACTCGACCAATCACTCGACCAACTACTCGACCAATCGCTCGACCAACTACTCGACCAACTACTCGACCAACTACTTGACCAATCACTCGAACAACTACTCGACCAACTACTCGACCGACCACTCGACCGACCACTCGACCAACCACTCGACCAACTACTCAACCATCTACTCGACCAACTACTCGACCAACTATTTGACCAACTACTCGACCAACTACTCGACCAACTACTCGACCAACTACTCGAGCAGTCACTCGACCAACTACTCGACCAACTACTCGACCAACCACTCGACCGACAACTCGACCAACTACTCGGCCAACTACTTGACCATCTACTCGACCAACTACTCGACCAACTATTTGACCAACTACTCGACCAAGTACTCGACCAACTACTCGACCAACTACTCGAGCAGTCACTCGACCAACTACTCGACCAACTACTCGACCCACTACTTGACCAACTACTCGACCAACTACTCGACCAACTACTCGACCAATCACTCGACCAACTACTCGACCAATCGCTCGACCAACTACTCGACCAACTACTCGAACGACCACTCGACCTACCACTCGGCCAATCACTCGACCAACTACTCGACCACCTACTTGACCTACCACTCGACCAATTACTCGACCAACTACTCGACCAACTACTCGACCAATCGCTCGACCAACAACTCGACCAATCGCTCGACCAACTACTCGGCAAACTACTCGACCAACTACTCGACCAACTAGTTGACCAACTTCTCGACCAACTACTCGACCAACTACTCGACCAACTACTCGACCAACCAGTCGACCAACTACTCGACCAACTACTCGACCAACTACTCCTACCAACTACTCGACCAATCACTTGACCAACTACTCGACCAACTACTCGACCAACTACTCGACCAACTACTTGACCAACTACTCGACCAATCACTCGACCAACTACTCGATCAATCGCTCGACCAACTACTCGACCAACTACTCGACCAACTACTTGACCAATCACTCGAACAACTACTCGACCAACTACTCGACCGACCACTCGACCGACCACTCGACCAACCACTCGACCAACTACTCAACCATCTACTCGACCAACTACTCGACCAACTATTTGACCAACTACTCGACCAAGTACTCGACCAACTACTCGACCAACTACTCGAGCAGTCACTCGACCAACTACTCGACCAACTACTCGACCAACCACTCGACCGACCACTCGACCAACTACTCGGCCAACTACTCGACCAACTACTCGACCAACTACTCGACCAATCACTCGACCAACTACTCGACCAACTACTCGACCAACTACTCGACCAACTTCTCGACCAACTACTCGACCAACTACTCGTCCAACTACTCGACCAACTACTCGACCAGCTACTCGACCAACTACTGGAGCAATCAATCGACCAACTACTCGACCAACTACTCGACCAATCGCTCGACCAACTACTCGACCAATCACTCGACCGACCAATCGACCAATCACTCGACTAACTCCTCGACCAACTACTCGACCAACTACTCGACTAATTACTCAACCAACTACTCGACCAATCACTCTACCAACTACTCGACCGACCACTCGACCGACTACTCAACCAACTACTCGACCAACTATTTGACCAACTACTCGACCAATCACTCGACCAACTACTCGACCAATCGCTCGACCAACTACTCGACCAACTACTCGACCAACTACTCGACCAACAACTCGACCAACTACTCGACCGTCCACTCGACCGACAACTTGACCAATCACTCGACCAACTACTCAACCAACTACTCGACCAACTACTCGACCAACCACTCGACCAACCAGTCAACCAACATTTCGTCTTACCAGTCGTCCAACCAGTCGATCAACTACTCGACTACCTACTCGACCAACTACTCGACCGACTACTCGACCAACTACTCGACCAACTACTCGACCCACTACTCGACCAACTACTTAACCAACTACTTGACCAACTACTTGACCAACTACTCGACCAATCACTCGACCAACTACTCGACCAATCGCTCGACCAACTACACGACCAACTACTCGACCAACTACTCGACCAATAACTCGACCAACTACTCGACCAACTACTCGACCAACTACTCGACCAATCACTCGACCAACTACTCGACCAACTACTCGACCAACTACTCGACCAACTACTCGACCAACTACTCGACCAATCACTCGACCAACTACTCGACCAATCGCTCGACCAACTACTTGACCAACTACTCGACCAACTACTTGACCAATCACTCGAACAACTACTCGACCAACTACTCGACCGACCACTCGACCGACCACTCGACCAACCACTCGACCAACTACTCAACCATCTACTCGACCAACTACTCGACCAACTATTTGACCAACTACTCGACCAACTACTCGACCAACTACTCGACCAACTACTCGAGCAGTCACTCGACCAACTACTCGACCAACTACTCGACCAACCACTCGACCGACAACTCGACCAACTACTCGGCCAACTACTCGACCAACTACTGGACCAGCCAGTCGACCAACAAGTCGACTAACCAGTCGACCAACTGCTCGACTACCTACTCGACCAACTACTCGACCAACTACTCGACCAACTACTCGACCCACTACTTGACCAACTACTCGAACAACTACTCGACCAACTACTCGACCAATCACTCGACCAACTACTCGACCAATCGCTCGACCAACTACTCGACCAACTACTCGAACGACCACTCGACCTACCACACGGCCAATCACTCGACCAACTACTCGACCACCTACTTGACCTACCACTCGACCAATTACTCGACCAACTACTCGACCAACTACTCGACCAATCGCTCGACCAACTACTCGACCAACTACTCAACGAACTACTCTACCAACTACTCGACCAACCACTAGACCAACCAGTCAACCAACAATTCGTCTTACCAGTCGTCCAACCAGTCGATCAACTACTCGACCAATCACTCGACCATCTACTCGACCAATCGCTCGACCAACTACTTGACCAACTACACGACCAACTACTCGACCAACTACTCGACCAACAACTCGACCAACTACTCGACCAGCTACTCGACCAACTACTCGACCAATCACTCGCCCAACTACTCGACCAACTACTGGAGCAATCAATCGACCAACTTCTCGACCAACTACTCGTCCAATCGCTCGACCAACTACTCGACCAATCACTCGACCAACTACTCGACCAACTACTCGACCAACTACTCAACCAACTGCTCGACCAACTATTTGACCAACTACTCGACCAATCACTCGACCAACTACTCGACCAATCGCTCGACCAACTACTCGACCAACTACTCGACCAACTACTCGACCAACAACTCGACCAACTACTCGACCGTCCACTCGACCGACAACTTGACCAATCACTCGACCAACTACTCAACCAACTACTCGACCAACTACTCGACCAACCACTCGACCAACCAGTCAACCAACAATTCGTCTTACCAGTCGTCCAACCAGTCGATCAACTACTCGACTACCTACTCGACCAACTACTCGACCGACTACTCGACCAACTACTCGACCCACTACTCGACCAACTACTTAACCAACTACTTGACCAACTACTTGACCAACTACTCGACCAATCACTCGACCAACTACTCGACCAATCGCTCGACAAACTACACGACCAACTACTCGACCAACTACTCGACCAACTACTCGACCAACTACTCAACCAACTACTCGACCAACTACTCGACCAACTATTTGACCAACTACTCGACCAACTACTCGACCAACTACTCGACCAACTACTCGACCAACCAGTCGACCAACTACTCGACCAACTACTCGACCAACTACTCGACCAACTACTCGACCAATCACTCGACCAACTACTCGCCCAACTACTCGACCAACTACTCGACCAACTACTTGACCAACTACTCGACCAATCACTCGACCAACTACTCGACCAATCGCTCGACCAACTACTCGACCAACTACTCGACCAACTACTTGACCAATCACTCGAACAACTACTCGACCAACTACTCGACCGACCACTCGACCGACCACTCGACCAACCACTCGACCAACTACTCAACCATCTACTCGACCAACTACTCGACCAACTATTTGACCAACTACTCGACCAACTACTCGACCAACTACTCGACCAACTACTCGAGCAGTCACTCGACCAACTACTCGACCAACGACTCGACCAACCACTCGACCGACAACTCGACCAACTACTCGGCCAACTACTTGACCATCTACTCGACCAACTACTCGACCAACTATTTGACCAACTACTCGACCAAGTACTCGACCAACTACTCGACCAACTACTCGAGCAGTCACTCGACCAACTACTCGACCAACTACTCGACCCACTACTTGACCAACTACTCGACCAACTACTCGACCAACTACTCGACCAATCACTCGACCAACTACTCGACCAATCGCTCGACCAACTACTCGACCAACTACTCGAACGACCACTCGACCTACCACTCGGCCAATCACTCGACCAACTACTCGACCACCTACTTGACCTACCACTCGACCAATTACTCGACCAACTACTCGACCAACTACTCGACCAATCGCTCGACCAACAACTCGACCAATCGCTCGACCAACTACTCGGCAAACTACTCGACCAACTACTCGACCAACTAGTTGACCAACTTCTCGACCAACTACTCGACCAACTACTCGACCAACTAATCGACCAACCAGTCGACCAACTACTCGACCAACTACTCGACCAACTACTCCTACCAACTACTCGACCAATCACTTGACCAACTACTCGACCAACTACTCGACCAACTACTCGACCAACTACTTGACCAACTACTCGACCAATCACTCGACCAACTACTCGATCAATCGCTCGACCAACTACTCGACCAACTACTCGACCAACTACTTGACCAATCACTCGAACAACTACTCGACCAACTACTCGACCGACCACTCGACCGACCACTCGACCAACCACTCGACCAACTACTCAACCATCTACTCGACCAACTACTCGACCAACTATTTGACCAACTACTCGACCAAGTACTCGACCAACTACTCGACCAACTACTCGAGCAGTCACTCGACCAACTACTCGACCAACTACTCGACCAACCACTCGACCGACCACTCGACCAACTACTCGGCCAACTACTCGACCAACTACTCGACCAACTACTCGACCAATCACTCGACCAACTACTCGACCAACTACTCGACCAACTACTCGACCAACTTCTCGACCAACTACTCGACCAACTACTCGTCCAACTACTCGACCAACTACTCGACCAGCTACTCGACCAACTACTGGAGCAATCAATCGACCAACTACTCGACCAACTACTCGACCAATCGCTCGACCAACTACTCGACCAATCACTCGACCGACCAATCGACCAATCACTCGACTAACTCCTCGACCAACTACTCGACCAACTACTCGACTAATTACTCAACCAACTACTCGACCAATCACTCTACCAACTACTCGACCGACCACTCGACCGACTACTCAACCAACTACTCGACCAACTATTTGACCAACTACTCGACCAATCACTCGACCAACTACTCGACCAATCGCTCGACCAACTACTCGACCAACTACTCGACCAACTACTCGACCAACAACTCGACCAACTACTCGACCGTCCACTCGACCGACAACTTGACCAATCACTCGACCAACTACTCAACCAACTACTCGACCAACTACTCGACCAACCACTCGACCAACCAGTCAACCAACATTTCGTCTTACCAGTCGTCCAACCAGTCGATCAACTACTCGACTACCTACTCGACCAACTACTCGACCGACTACTCGACCAACTACTCGACCAACTACTCGACCCACTACTCGACCAACTACTTAACCAACTACTTGACCAACTACTTGACCAACTACTCGACCAATCACTCGACCAACTACTCGACCAATCGCTCGACCAACTACACGACCAACTACTCGACCAACTACTCGACCAATAACTCGACCAACTACTCGACCAACTACTCGACCAACTACTCGACCAATCACTCGACCAACTACTCGACCAACTACTCGACCAACTACTCGACCAACTACTCGACCAACTACTCGACCAATCACTCGACCAACTACTCGACCAATCGCTCGACCAACTACTTGACCAACTACTCGACCAACTACTTGACCAATCACTCGAACAACTACTCGACCAACTACTCGACCGACCACTCGACCGACCACTCGACCAACCACTCGACCAACTACTCAACCATCTACTCGACCAACTACTCGACCAACTATTTGACCAACTACTCGACCAACTACTCGACCAACTACTCGACCAACTACTCGAGCAGTCACTCGACCAACTACTCGACCAACTACTCGACCAACCACTCGACCGACAACTCGACCAACTACTCGGCCAACTACTCGACCAACTACTGGACCAGCCAGTCGACCAACAAGTCGACTAACCAGTCGACCAACTGCTCGACTACCTACTCGACCAACTACTCGACCAACTACTCGACCAACTACTCGACCCACTACTTGACCAACTACTCGAACAACTACTCGACCAACTACTCGACCAATCACTCGACCAACTACTCGACCAATCGCTCGACCAACTACTCGACCAACTACTCGAACGACCACTCGACCTACCACACGGCCAATCACTCGACCAACTACTCGACCACCTACTTGACCTACCACTCGACCAATTACTCGACCAACTACTCGACCAACTACTCGACCAATCGCTCGACCAACTACTCGACCAACTACTCAACGAACTACTCTACCAACTACTCGACCAACCACTAGACCAACCAGTCAACCAACAATTCGTCTTACCAGTCGTCCAACCAGTCGATCAACTACTCGACCAATCACTCGACCATCTACTCGACCAATCGCTCGACCAACTACTTGACCAACTACACGACCAACTACTCGACCAACTACTCGACCAACAACTCGACCAACTACTCGACCAGCTACTCGACCAACTACTCGACCAATCACTCGCCCAACTACTCGACCAACTACTGGAGCAATCAATCGACCAACTTCTCGACCAACTACTCGTCCAATCGCTCGACCAACTACTCGACCAATCACTCGACCAACTACTCGACCAACTACTCGACCAACTACTCAACCAACTGCTCGACCAACTATTTGACCAACTACTCGACCAATCACTCGACCAACTACTCGACCAATCGCTCGACCAACTACTCGACCAACTACTCGACCAACTACTCGACCAACAACTCGACCAACTACTCGACCGTCCACTCGACCGACAACTTGACCAATCACTCGACCAACTACTCAACCAACTACTCGACCAACTACTCGACCAACCACTCGACCAACCAGTCAACCAACAATTCGTCTTACCAGTCGTCCAACCAGTCGATCAACTACTCGACTACCTACTCGACCAACTACTCGACCGACTACTCGACCAACTACTCGACCCACTACTCGACCAACTACTTAACCAACTACTTGACCAACTACTTGACCAACTACTCGACCAATCACTCGACCAACTACTCGACCAATCGCTCGACCAACTACACGACCAACTACTCGACCAACTACTCGACCAACTACTCGACCAACTACTCAACCAACTACTCGACCAACTACTCGACCAACTATTTGACCAACTACTCGACCAACTACTCGACCAACTACTCGACCAACTACTCGACCAACCAGTCGACCAACTACTCGACCAACTACTCGACCAACTACTCGACCAACTACTCGACCAATCACTCGACCAACTACTCGCCCAACTACTCGACCAACTACTCGACCAACTACTTGACCAACTACTCGACCAATCACTCGACCAACTACTCGACCAATCGCTCGACCAACTACTCGACCAACTACTCGACCAACTACTTGACCAATCACTCGAACAACTACTCGACCAACTACTCGACCGACCACTCGACCGACCACTCGACCAACCACTCGACCAACTACTCAACCATCTACTCGACCAACTACTCGACCAACTATTTGACCAACTACTCGACCAACTACTCGACCAACTACTCGACCAACTACTCGAGCAGTCACTCGACCAACTACTCGACCAACTACTCGACCAACCACTCGACCGACAACTCGACCAACTACTCGGCCAACTACTCGACCAACTACTGGACCAGCCAGTCGACCAACAAGTCGACTAACCAGTCGACCAACTGCTCGACTACCTACTCGACCAACTACTCGACCAACTACTCGACCAACTACTCGACCCACTACTTGACCAACTACTCGACCAACTACTCGACCCACTACTTGACCAACTACTCGACCAACTACTCGACCAACTACTCGACCAATCACTCGACCAACTACTCGACCAATCGCTCGACCAACTACTCGACCAACTACTCGACCAACTACTTGACCAATCACTCGAACAACTACTCGACCAACTACTCGACCGACCACTCGACCGACCACTCGACCAACCACTCGACCGACAACTTGACCAATCACTCGACCAACTACTCAACCAACTACTCGACCAATTACTCGTCCAACCACTCGACCAACCAGTCAACCAACAATTCGTCTTACCAGTCGTCCAACCAGTCGATCAACTACTCGACTACCTACTCGACCAACTACTCGACCGACTACTCGACCAACTACTCGACCAACTACTCGACCCACTACTCGACCAACTACTCAACCAACTACTTGACCAACTACTTGACCAACTACTCGACCAATCACTCGACCAACTACTCGACCAAACGCTCGACCAACTACTCGACCAACAACTCGAACAACTACTCGACCAACTACTCGACCAACTACTCGACCAACTACGCGACCAACTACTCGACCAACAACTCGACCAACTTCTCGACCAACTACTCGACCGACCACTCGACCAATCACTCGAACAACTACTCGACCAACTACTCGACCAACTACTCGACCAATCACTCGACCAACTACTCGACCAACTACTCGACCAACTACTCGGCCATCTACTCGACCTACTACTCGACCAACTACTCGACCAACTACTCGACCAACTACTCGACCAACTACTCGACCAACTAGTCGACCAACAACTCGACCAACTACTCGACCGACCACTCGACCGACTACTCCACCAATCACTCGACCAACTACTCGACCAACTACTCAATCAACTACTCGACCAACTACTCGACCAATCACTCGACCAACTACTCGACCAACTACTCGACCAACTACTCGACCAACTACTCGACCAACTACTCGACCAACTACTCGACCGACCACTCGACCGACTACTCGACTAATCACTCGACCAATCACTCGACCAACTACTCGACCAACTACTCGACCAACTACTTGACCAACCAGTCGACCAACTACTCGACCAACTACTCGACCAACTACTCGAGCAATCACTCGACCAACTACTCAACCAACTACTCGACCAATCACTCGACCAACTACTCGACCAACTACTCGACCGACCACTCGACCGACCCCTCGACCAACCACTCGACCAACTACTCAACCATCTACTCGACCAACTACTCGACCAACTATTTGACCAACTACTCGACCAACTACTCGACCAACTACTCGACCAACTACTCGACCAACCAGTCGACCAACTACTCGACCAACTACTCGACCAACTACTCGACCAACTACTCGACCAATCACTCGACCAACTACTCGACCAACTACTCGACCAACTACTCGACCAACTACTTGACCAACTACTCGACCAATCACTCGACCAACTACTCGACCAATCGCTCGACCAACTACTCGACCAACTACTCGACCAACTACTTGACCAATCACTCGAACAACTACTCGACCAACTACTCGACCGACCACTCGACCGACCACTCGACCAACCACTCGACCAACTACTCAACCATCTACTCGACCAACTACTCGACCAACTATTTGACCAACTACTCGACCAACTACTCGACCAACTACTCGACCAACTACTCGAGCAGTCACTCGACCAACTACTCGACCAACTACTCGACCAACCACTCGACCGACAACTCGACCAACTACTCGGCCAACTACTTGACCAACTACTGGACCAGCCAGTCGACCAACAAGTCGACTAACCAGTCGACCAACTGCTCGACTACCTACTCGACCAACTACTCGACCAACTACTCGACCAACTACTCGACCAACTACTCGACCCACTACTTGACCAACTACTCGACCAACTACTCGACCAACTACTCGACCAATCACTCGACCAACTACTCGACCAATCGCTCGACCAACTACTCGACCAACTACTCGAACGACCACTCGACCTACCACTCGGCCAATCACTCGACCAACTACTCGACCACCTACTTGACCTACCACTCGACCAATTACTCGACCAACTACTCGACCAACTACTCGACCAATCGCTCGACCAACAACTCGACCAATCGCTCGACCAACTACTCGGCAAACTACTCGACCAACTACTTGACCAATCACTCGAACAACTACTCGACCAACTACTCGACCGACCACTCGACCGACCACTCGACCAACCACTCGACCAACTACTCAACCATCTACTCGACCAACTACTCGACCAACTATTTGACCAACTACTCGACCAAGTACTCGACCAACTACTCGACCAACTACTCGAGCAGTCACTCGACCAACTACTCGACCAACTACTCGACCAACCACTCGACCGACCACTCGACCAACTACTCGGCCAACTACTCGACCAACTACTCGACCAACTACTCGACCAATCACTCGACCAACTACTCGACCAACTACTCGAACAACTACTCGACCAACTACTCGACCAACTACTTGACCAACTACTCGACCAATCACTCGACCAACTACTCGACCCACTACTCGACCAACTACTTGACCAACTACTCGACCAATCACTCGACCAACTACTCGACCAATCGCTCGACCAACTACTCGACCAACTACTCGACCAACTACTCGACCAACAACTCGACCAACTACTCGACCGTCCACTCGACCGACAACTTGACCAATCACTCGACCAACTACTCAACCAACTACTCGACCAATTACTCGTCCAACCACTCGACCAACCAGTCAACCAACAATTCGTCTTACCAGTCGTCCAACCAGTCGATCAACTACTCGACTACCTACTCGACCAACTACTCGACCGACTACTCGACCAACTACTCGACCAACTACTCGACCAACAACTCGACGAACTACTCGACCGTCCACTCGACCGACAACTTGACCAATCACTCGACCAACTACTCAACCAACTACTCGACCAATTACTCGTCCAACCACTCGACCAACCAGTCAACCAACAATTCGTCTTACCAGTCGTCCAACCAGTCGATCAACTACTCGACTACCTACTCGACCAACTACTCGACCGACTACTCGACCAACTACTCGACCAACTACTCGACCCACTACTCGACCAACTACTCAACCAACTACTTGACCAACTACTTGACCAACTACTTGACCAACTACTCGACCAACTTCTCGACCAACTACTCGACCGACCACTCGACCAAACGCTCGACCAACTACACGACCAACTACTCGTTCAACTACTCGACCAACTACTCGACCAACAACTCGAACAACTACTCGACCAACTACTCGACCAACTACTCGACCAACTACGCGACCAACTACTCGACCAACAACTCGACCAACTTCTCGACCAACTACTCGACCGACAACTCGACCAATCACTCGAACAACTACTCGACCAACTACTCGACCAACTACTCGACCAATCACTCGACCAACTACTCGACCAACTACTCGACCAACTACTCGGCCATCTACTCGACCTACTACTCGACCAACTACTCGACCAACTACTCGACCAACTACTCGACCAACTACTCGACCAACTACTCGACCAACAACTCGACCAACTACTCGACCGACCACTCGACCGACTACTCCACCAATCACTCGACCAACTACTCGACCAACTACTCAATCAACTACTCGACCAACTACTCGACCAATCACTCGACCAACTACTCGACCAACTACTCGACCGACTACTCGACCAACTACTCGACCAACTACTCGACCAACTACTCGACCGACCACTCGACCGACTACTCGACTAATCACTCGACCAATCACTCGACCAACTACTCGACCAACTACTCGACCAACTACTTGACCAACCAGTCGACCAACTACTCGACCAACTACTCGACCAACTACTCGAGCAATCACTCGACCAACTACTCAACCAACTACTCGACCAATCACTCGACCAACTACTCGACCAACTACTCGACCGACCACTCGACCAACTACTCGACCAACTACTTGACCAACTACTCGACCAATCACTCGACCAACTACTCGACCCACTACTCGACCAACTACTCGTCCAACCACTCGACCAACCAGTCAACCAACAATTCGTCTTACCAGTCGTCCAACCAGTCGATCAACTACTCGACTACCTACTCGACCAACTACTCGACCGACTACTCGACCAACTACTCGACCAACTACTCGACCCACTACTCGACCAACTACTCAACCAACTACTTGACCAACTACTTGACCAACTACTCGACCAATCACTCGACCAACTACTCGACCAAACGCTCGACCAACCAGTCAACCAACAATTCGTCTTACCAGTCGTCCAACCAGTCGATCAACTACTCGACTACCTACTCGACCAACTACTCGACCGACTACTCGACCAACTACTCGACCAACTACTCGACCCACTACTCGACCAACTACTCAACCAACTACTTGACCAACTACTTGACCAACTACTCGACCAATCACTCGACCAACTACTCGACCAAACGCTCGACCAACTACTCGACCAACAACTCGAACAACTACTCGACCAACTACTCGACCAACTACTCGACCAACTACGCGACCAACTACTCGACCAACAACTCGACCAACTTCTCGACCAACTACTCGACCGACCACTCGACCAATCACTCGAACAACTACTCGACCAACTACTCGACCAACTACTCGACCAATCACTCGACCAACTACTCGACCAACTACTCGACCAACTACTCGGCCATCTACTCGACCTACTACTCGACCAACTACTCGACCAACTACTCGACCAACTACTCGACCAACTACTCGACCAACTAGTCGACCAACAACTCGACCAACTACTCGACCGACCACTCGACCGACTACTCCACCAATCACTCGACCAACTACTCGACCAACTACTCAATCAACTACTCGACCAACTACTCGACCAATCACTCGACCAACTACTCGACCAACTACTCGACCAACTACTCGACCAACTACTCGACCAACTACTCGACCAACTACTCGACCGACCACTCGACCGACTACTCGACTAATCACTCGACCAATCACTCGACCAACTACTCGACCAACTACTCGACCAACTACTTGACCAACCAGTCGACCAACTACTCGACCAACTACTCGACCAACTACTCGAGCAATCACTCGACCAACTACTCAACCAACTACTCGACCAATCACTCGACCAACTACTCGACCAACTACTCGACCGACCACTCGACCGACCCCTCGACCAACCACTCGACCAACTACTCAACCATCTACTCGACCAACTACTCGACCAACTATTTGACCAACTACTCGACCAACTACTCGACCAACTACTCGACCAACTACTCGACCAACCAGTCGACCAACTACTCGACCAACTACTCGACCAACTACTCGACCAACTACTCGACCAATCACTCGACCAACTACTCGACCAACTACTCGACCAACTACTCGACCAACTACTTGACCAACTACTCGACCAATCACTCGACCAACTACTCGACCAATCGCTCGACCAACTACTCGACCAACTACTCGACCAACTACTTGACCAATCACTCGAACAACTACTCGACCAACTACTCGACCGACCACTCGACCGACCACTCGACCAACCACTCGACCAACTACTCAACCATCTACTCGACCAACTACTCGACCAACTATTTGACCAACTACTCGACCAACTACTCGACCAACTACTCGACCAACTACTCGAGCAGTCACTCGACCAACTACTCGACCAACTACTCGACCAACCACTCGACCGACAACTCGACCAACTACTCGGCCAACTACTTGACCAACTACTGGACCAGCCAGTCGACCAACAAGTCGACTAACCAGTCGACCAACTGCTCGACTACCTACTCGACCAACTACTCGACCAACTACTCGACCAACTACTCGACCAACTACTCGACCCACTACTTGACCAACTACTCGACCAACTACTCGACCAACTACTCGACCAATCACTCGACCAACTACTCGACCAATCGCTCGACCAACTACTCGACCAACTACTCGAACGACCACTCGACCTACCACTCGGCCAATCACTCGACCAACTACTCGACCACCTACTTGACCTACCACTCGACCAATTACTCGACCAACTACTCGACCAACTACTCGACCAATCGCTCGACCAACAACTCGACCAATCGCTCGACCAACTACTCGGCAAACTACTCGACCAACTACTTGACCAATCACTCGAACAACTACTCGACCAACTACTCGACCGACCACTCGACCGACCACTCGACCAACCACTCGACCAACTACTCAACCATCTACTCGACCAACTACTCGACCAACTATTTGACCAACTACTCGACCAAGTACTCGACCAACTACTCGACCAACTACTCGAGCAGTCACTCGACCAACTACTCGACCAACTACTCGACCAACCACTCGACCGACCACTCGACCAACTACTCGGCCAACTACTCGACCAACTACTCGACCAACTACTCGACCAATCACTCGACCAACTACTCGACCAACTACTCGAACAACTACTCGACCAACTACTCGACCAACTACTTGACCAACTACTCGACCAATCACTCGACCAACTACTCGACCCACTACTCGACCAACTACTTGACCAACTACTCGACCAATCACTCGACCAACTACTCGACCAATCGCTCGACCAACTACTCGACCAACTACTCGACCAACTACTCGACCAACAACTCGACCAACTACTCGACCGTCCACTCGACCGACAACTTGACCAATCACTCGACCAACTACTCAACCAACTACTCGACCAATTACTCGTCCAACCACTCGACCAACCAGTCAACCAACAATTCGTCTTACCAGTCGTCCAACCAGTCGATCAACTACTCGACTACCTACTCGACCAACTACTCGACCGACTACTCGACCAACTACTCGACCAACTACTCGACCAACAACTCGACGAACTACTCGACCGTCCACTCGACCGACAACTTGACCAATCACTCGACCAACTACTCAACCAACTACTCGACCAATTACTCGTCCAACCACTCGACCAACCAGTCAACCAACAATTCGTCTTACCAGTCGTCCAACCAGTCGATCAACTACTCGACTACCTACTCGACCAACTACTCGACCGACTACTCGACCAACTACTCGACCAACTACTCGACCCACTACTCGACCAACTACTCAACCAACTACTTGACCAACTACTTGACCAACTACTTGACCAACTACTCGACCAACTTCTCGACCAACTACTCGACCGACCACTCGACCAAACGCTCGACCAACTACACGACCAACTACTCGTTCAACTACTCGACCAACTACTCGACCAACAACTCGAACAACTACTCGACCAACTACTCGACCAACTACTCGACCAACTACGCGACCAACTACTCGACCAACAACTCGACCAACTTCTCGACCAACTACTCGACCGACAACTCGACCAATCACTCGAACAACTACTCGACCAACTACTCGACCAACTACTCGACCAATCACTCGACCAACTACTCGACCAACTACTCGACCAACTACTCGGCCATCTACTCGACCTACTACTCGACCAACTACTCGACCAACTACTCGACCAACTACTCGACCAACTACTCGACCAACTACTCGACCAACAACTCGACCAACTACTCGACCGACCACTCGACCGACTACTCCACCAATCACTCGACCAACTACTCGACCAACTACTCAATCAACTACTCGACCAACTACTCGACCAATCACTCGACCAACTACTCGACCAACTACTCGACCGACTACTCGACCAACTACTCGACCAACTACTCGACCAACTACTCGACCGACCACTCGACCGACTACTCGACTAATCACTCGACCAATCACTCGACCAACTACTCGACCAACTACTCGACCAACTACTTGACCAACCAGTCGACCAACTACTCGACCAACTACTCGACCAACTACTCGAGCAATCACTCGACCAACTACTCAACCAACTACTCGACCAATCACTCGACCAACTACTCGACCAACTACTCGACCGACCACTCGACCGACCCCTCGACCAACCACTCGACCAACTACTCAACCATCTACTCGACCAACTACTCGACCAACTATTTGACCAACTACTCGACCAACTACTCGACCAACTACTCGACCAACTACTCGACCAACCAGTCGACCAACTACTCGACCAACTACTCGACCAACTACTCGACCAACTACTCGACCAATCACTCGACCAACTACTCGACCAACTACTCGACCAACTACTCGACCAACTACTTGACCAACTACTCGACCAATCACTCGACCAACTACTCGACCAATCGCTCGACCAACTACTCGACCAACTACTCGACCAACTACTTGACCAATCACTCGAACAACTACTCGACCAACTACTCGACCGACCACTCGACCGACCACTCGACCAACCATTCGACCAACTACTCAACCATCTACTCGACCAACTACTCGACCAACTATTTGACCAACTACTCGACCAACTACTCGACCAACTACTCGACCAACTACTCGAGCAGTCACTCGACCAACTACTCGACCAACTACTCGACCAACCACTCGACCGACAACTCGACCAACTACTCGGCCAACTACTTGACCATCTACTCGACCAACTACTCGACCAACTATTTGACCAACTACTCGACCAAGTACTCGACCAACTACTCGACCAACTACTCGAGCAGTCACTCGACCAACTACTCGACCAACTACTCGACCCACTACTTGACCAACTACTCGACCAACTACTCGACCAACTACTCGACCAATCACTCGACCAACTACTCGACCAATCGCTCGACCAACTACTCGACCAACTACTCGAACGACCACTCGACCTACCACTCGGCCAATCACTCGACCAACTACTCGACCACCTACTTGACCTACCACTCGACCAATTACTCGACCAACTACTCGACCAACTACTCGACCAATCGCTCGACCAACAACTCGACCAATCGCTCGACCAACTACTCGGCAAACTACTCGACCAACTACTCGACCAACTAGTTGACCAACTTCTCGACCAACTACTCGACCAACTACTCGACCAACTACTCGACCAACCAGTCGACCAACTACTCGACCAACTACTCGACCAACTACTCCTACCAACTACTCGACCAATCACTTGACCAACTACTCGACCAACTACTCGACCAACTACTCGACCAACTACTTGACCAACTACTCGACCAATCACTCGACCAACTACTCGATCAATCGCTCGACCAACTACTCGACCAACTACTCGACCAACTACTTGACCAATCACTCGAACAACTACTCGACCAACTACTCGACCGACCACTCGACCGACCACTCGACCAACCACTCGACCAACTACTCAACCATCTACTCGACCAACTACTCGACCAACTATTTGACCAACTACTCGACCAAGTACTCGACCAACTACTCGACCAACTACTCGAGCAGTCACTCGACCAACTACTCGACCAACTACTCGACCAACCACTCGACCGACCACTCGACCAACTACTCGGCCAACTACTCGACCAACTACTCGACCAACTACTCGACCAATCACTCGACCAACTACTCGACCAACTACTCGACCAACTACTCGACCAACTTCTCGACCAACTACTCGACCAACTACTCGTCCAACTACTCGACCAACTACTCGACCAGCTACTCGACCAACTACTGGAGCAATCAATCGACCAACTACTCGACCAACTACTCGACCAATCGCTCGACCAACTACTCGACCAATCACTCGACCGACCAATCGACCAATCACTCGACTAACTCCTCGACCAACTACTCGACCAACTACTCGACTAATTACTCAACCAACTACTCGACCAATCACTCTACCAACTACTCGACCAACTACTCGACCAATTACTTGACCAACTACTCGACCAACTACTCGACCAAATACTCGACCAACTACTCAACCAACTACTCTACCAACTACTCGACCAACCACTAGACCAACCAGTCAACCAACAATTCGTCTTACCAGTCGTCCAACCAGTCGATCAACTACTCGACCAATCACTCGACCAACTACTCGACCAATCGCTCGACCAACTACTCGACCAACTACTCGACCAACTACTCGACCAACTACTCGACCAACAACTCGACCAACTACTCGACGAGCTACTCGACGAGCTACTCGACCAACTACTCGACCAATCACTCGCCCAACTACTCGACCAACTACTGGAGCAATCAATCGACGAACTACTCGACCAACTACTCGACCAATCGCTCGACCAACTACTCGACCAATCACTCGACCAACTACTCGACCAACTACTCGACCAACTACTCGACCAACTACTCAACCAACTACTCGACCAACTATTTGACCAACTACTCGACCAACTACTCGACCAACTACTCGACTAATTACTCAACCAACTACTCGACCAATCACTCGACCAACTACTCGACCAACTACTCGACCAACTACTTGACCAACTACTCGACCAACTACTCGACCAACTACTCGACCAACTACTCAACCAACTACTCTACCAACTACTCGACCAACCACTAGACCAACCAGTCAACCAACAATTCGTCTTACCAGTCGTCCAACCAGTCGATCAACTACTCGACCAATCACTCGACCATCTACTCGACCAATCGCTCGACCAACTACTCGACCAACTACACGACCAACTACTCGACCAACTACTTGACCAACAACTCGACCAACTACTCGACCAGCTACTCGACCAACTACTCGACCAATCACTCGCCCAACTACTCGACCAACTACTGGAGCAATCAATCGACCAACTACTCGACCAACTACTCGTCCAATCGCTCGACCAACTACTCGACCAATCACTCGACCAACTACTCGACCAACTACTCGACCAACTACTCAACCAACTACTCGACCAACTATTTGACCAACTACTCGACCAATCACTCGACCAACTACTCGACCAATCGCTCGACCAACTACTCGACCAACTACTCGACCAACTACTCGACCAACAACTCGACCAACTACTCGACCGTCCACTCGACCGACAACTTGACCAATCACTCGACCAACTACTCAACCAACTACTCGACCAACTACTCGACCAACCACTCGACCAACCAGTCAACCAACAATTCGTCTTACCAGTCGTCCAACCAGTCGATCAACTACTCGACTACCTACTCGACCAACTACTCGACCGACTACTCGACCAACTACTCGACCAACTACTCGACCCACTACTCGACCAACTACTTAACCAACTACTTGACCAACTACTTGACCAACTACTCGACCAATCACTCGACCAACTACTCGACCAATCGCTCGACCAACTACACGACCAACTACTCGACCAACTACTCGACCAACTACTCGACCAACTACTCAACCAACTACTCGACCAACTACTCGACCAACTATTTGACCAACTACTCGACCAACTACTCGACCAACTACTCGACCAACTACTCGACCAACCAGTCGACCAACTATTCGACCAACTATTCGACCAACTACTCGACCAACTACTCGACCAATCACTCGACCAACTACTCGACCAACTACTCGACCAACAACTCGACCAACTACTTGACCAACTACTCGACCAATCACTCGACCAACTACTCGACCAATCGCTCGACCAACTACTCGACCAACTACTCGACCAACTACTTGACCAATCACTCGAACAACTACTCGACCAACTACTCGACCGACCACTCGACCGACAACTCGACCAACCACTCGACCAACTACTCAACCATCTACTCGACCAACTACTCGACCAACTATTTGACCAACTACTCGACCAACTACTCGACCAACTACTCGACCAACTACTCGAGCAGTCACTAGACCAACTACTCGACCAACTACTCGACCAACCACTCGACCGACAACTCGACCAACTACTCGGCCAACTACTCGACCAACTACTGGACCAGCCAGTCGACCAACAAGTCGACTAACCAGTCGACCAACTGCTCGACTACCTACTCGACCAACTACTCGACCAACTACTCGACCAACTACTCGACCCACTACTTGACCAACTACTCGACCAACTACTCGACCAACTACTCGACCAATCACTCGACCAACTACTCGACCAATCGCTCGACCAACTACTCGACCAACTACTCGAACGACCACTCGACCTACCACTCGGCCAATCACTCGACCAACTACTCGACCACCTACTTGACCTACCACTCGACCAATTACTCGACCAACTACTCGACCAACTACTCGACCAATCGCTCGACCAACTACTCGACCAACTACTCAACCAACTACTCTACCAACTACTCGACCAACCACTAGACCAACCAGTCAACCAACAATTCGTCTTACCAGTCGTCCAACCAGTCGATCAACTACTCGACCAATCACTCGACCATCTACTCGACCAATCGCTCGACCAACTACTCGACCAACTACACGACCAACTACTCGACCAACTACTCGACCAACAACTCGACCAACTACTCGACCAGCTACTCGACCAACTACTCGACCAATCACTCGCCAAACTACTCGACCAACTACTGGAGCAATCAATCGACCAACTACTCGACCAACTACTCGTCCAATCGCTCGACCAACTACTCGACCAATCACTCGACCAACTACTCGACCAACTACTCGACCAACTACTCAACCATCTACTCGACCAACTACTCGACCAACAACTCGACCAACTACTCGACCGTCCACTCGACCGACAACTTGACCAATCACTCGACCAACTACTCAACCAACTACTCGACCAACTACTCGACCAACCACTCGACCAACCACTCGACCAACCAGTCAACCAACAATTCGTCTTACCAGTCGTCCAACCAGTCGATCAACTACTCGACTACCTACTCGACCAACTACTCGACCAACTACTCGACCAACCACTCGACCGACAACTCGACCAACTACTCGGCCAACTACTCGACCAACTACTGGACCAGCCAGTCGACCAACAAGTCGACTAACCAGTCGACCAACTGCTCGACTACCTACTCGACCAACTACTCGACCAACTACTCGACCAACTACTCGACCCACTACTTGACCAACTACTCGACCAACTACTCGACCAACTACTCGACCAATCACTCGACCAACTACTCGACCAATCGCTCGACCAACTACTCGACCAACTACTCGACCAACAACTCGACCAACTACTCGACCAGCTACTCGACCAACTACTCGACCAATCACTCGCCCAACTACTCGACCAATCACTCGACCAACTACTCGACCAATCGCTCGACCAACTACACGACCAACTACTCGACCAACTACTCGACCAACTACTCGACCAACTACTCAACCAACTACTCGACCAACTACTCGACCAACTATTTGACCAACTACTCGACCAACTACTCGACCAACTACTCGACCAACTACTCGACCAACCAGTCGACCAACTACTCGACCAACTATTCGACCAACTACTCGACCAACTACTCGACCAATCACTCGACCAACTACTCGACCAACTACTCGACCAACTACTCGACCAACTACTTGACCAACTACTCGACCAATCACTCGACCAACTACTCGACCAATCGCTCGACCAACTACTCGACCAACTACTCGACCAACTACTTGACCAATCACTCGAACAACTACTCGACCAACTACTCGACCGACCACTCGACCGACCACTCGACCAACCACTCGACCAACTACTCAACCATCTACTCGACCAACTACTCGACCAACTATTTGACCAACTACTCGACCAACTACTCGACCAACTACTCGACCAACTACTCGAGCAGTCACTCGACCAACTACTCGACCAACTACTCGACCAACCACTCGACCGACAACTCGACCAACTACTCGGCCAACTACTCGACCAACTACTGGACCAGCCAGTCGACCAACAAGTCGACTAACCAGTCGACCAACTGCTCGACTACCTACTCGACCAACTACTCGACCAACTACTCGACCAACTACTCGACCCACTACTTGACCAACTACTTGACCTACCACTCGACCAATTACTCGACCAACTACTCGACCAACTACTCGACCAATCGCTCGACCAACTACTCGACCAACTACTCAACCAACTACTCTACCAACTACTCGACCAACCACTAGACCAACCAGTCAACCAACAATTCGTCTTACCAGTCGTCCAACCAGTCGATCAACTACTCGACCAATCACTCGACCATCTACTCGACCAATCGCTCGACCAACTACTCGACCAACTACACGACCAACTACTCGACCAACTACTCGACCAACAACTCGACCAACTACTCAACCAGCTACTCGACCAACTACTCGACCAATCACTCGCCCAACTACTCGACCAACTACTGGAGCAATCAATCGACCAACTACTCGACCAACTACTCGTCCAATCGCTCGACCAACTACTCGACCAATCACTCGACCAACTACTCGACCAACTACTCGACCAACTACTCAACCAACTACTCGACCAACTATTTGACCAACTACTCGACCAATCACTCGACCAACTACTCGACCAATCGCTCGACCAACTACTCGACCAACTACTCGACCAACTACTCGACCAACAACTCGACCAACTACTCGACCGTCCACTCGACCGACAACTTGACCAATCACTCGACCAACTACTCAACCAACTACTCGACCAACTACTCGACCAACCACTCGACCAACCAGTCAACCAACAATTCGTCTTACCAGTCGTCCAACCAGTCGATCAACTACTCGACTACCTACTCGACCAACTACTCGACCAACTACTCGACCAACCACTCGACCGACAACTCGACCAACTACTCGGCCAACTACTCGACCAACTACTGGACCAGCCAGTCGACCAACAAGTCGACTAACCAGTCGACCAACTGCTCGACTACCTACTCGACCAACTACTCGACCAACTACTCGACCAACTACTCGACCCACTACTTGACCAACTACTCGACCAACTACTCGACCAACTACTCGACCAATCACTCGACCAACTACTCGACCAATCGCTCGACCAACTACTCGACCAACTACTCGACCAACAACTCGACCAACTACTCGACCAGCTACTCGACCAACTACTCGACCAATCACTCGCCCAACTACTCGACCAACTACTGGAGCAATCAATCGACCAACTACTCGACCAACTACTCGTCCAATCGCTCGACCAACTACTCGACCAATCACTCGACCAACTACTCGACCAACTACTCGACCAACTACTCAACCAACTACTCGACCAACTATTTGACCAACTACTCGACCAATCACTCGACCAACTACTCGACCAATCGCTCGACCAACTACTCGACCAACTACTCGACCAACTACTCGACCAACAACTCGACCAACTACTCGACCGTCCACTCGACCGACAACTTGACCAATCACTCGACCAACTACTCGACCAACTACTCGACCAACTACTCGACCAACTTCTCGACCAACTACTCGACCAACTACTCGTCCAACTACTCGACCAACTACTCGACCAGCTACTCGACCAACTACTGGAGCAATCAATCGACCAACTACTCGACCAACTACTCGACCAATCGCTCGACCAACTACTCGACCAATCACTCGACCGACCAATCGACCAATCACTCGACTAACTCCTCGACCAACTACTCGACCAACTACTCGACTAATTACTCAACTAACTACTCGACCAATCACTCTACCAACTACTCGACCAACTACTCGACCAACTACTTGACCAACTACTCGACCAACTACTCGACCAAATACTCGACCAACTACTCAACCAACTACTCTACCAACTACTCGACCAACCACTAGACCAACCAGTCAACCAACAATTCGTCTTACCAGTCGTCCAACCAGTCGATCAACTACTCGACCAATCACTCGACCAACTACTCGACCAATCGCTCGACCAACTACTCGACCAACTACTCGACCAACTACTCGACCAACTACTCGACCAACTACTCGACCAACAACTCGACCAACTACTCGACGAGCTACTCGACCAACTACTCGCCCAATCACTCGCCCAACTACTCGACCAACTACTGGAGCAATCAATCGACGAACTACTCGACCAACTACTCGACCAATCGCTCGACCAACTACTCGACCAACTACTCGACCAACTACTCGACCAACTACTCAACCAACTACTCGACCAACTATTTGACCAACTACTCGACCAACTACTCGACCAACTACTCGACTAATTACTCAACCAACTACTCGACCAATCACTCGACCAACTACTCGACCAACTACTCGACCAACTACTTGACCAACTACTCGACCAACTACTCGACCAACTACTCGACCAACTACTCAACCAACTACTCTACCAACTACTCGACCAACCACTAGACCAACCAGTCAACCAACAATTCGTCTTACCAGTCGTCCAACCAGTTGATCAACTACTCGACCAATCACTCGACCATCTACTCGACCAATCGCTCGACCAACTACTCGACCAACTACACGACCAACTACTCGACCAACTACTCGACCAACAACTCGACCAACTACTCGACCAGCTACTCGACCAACTACTCGACCAATCACTCGCCCAACTACTCGACCAACTACTGGAGCAATCAATCGACCAACTACTCGACTAACTACTCGTCCAATCGCTCGACCAACTACTCGACCAATCACTCGACCAACCACTCGACCAACTACTCGACCAA